>VDFB02000003.1:405582007-405652853 GCA_007258455.2 Sequoia sempervirens
GAAAATGAAGAGGAAAATTCAGTTGGAAGAGAGATGAGAGATACTTTGAGAAAATTTGTTGATCAATGGGAGAGAATTTTCTAGATTGCATCTATGGGTCAGATTGATCTTAGGGCTACTTTTGTTTCTCTTTTATTCTCTTCTTCTCTCATTGTAAAAAAAAGGGTTGGGATTCCAATTTCTGAAAGCTCTGCAAGTTAGCTAGAAGCTTTGGGTAGAATTGTATAGCTAGGAGAAATGTAATTGAGTCATTAAATTTGAAAGTGTTTGTTCTGAATTGTGCTCTCATGTTTATATTTTAGCTAATAATTGTCTCCATTTCTGAGATATATTACTCTTTTGGATTCAATAATAAAATTATCTGAGTCTTTTCATGCACATTTGCTACATTAGAGTGATATATGTTGTTGCCTTCTATTCTGAGAATAATGTAATTGCTTTAATGAAGCACAAGTTGCATTTATTATTGCCTTTTGTTCAAAGGATAGTGTAATTGCTTCAGCACATGTGACAGCAGTACTATGTTTCAGGTGGATTTATAAGAAGAGTTATTAGATAAAACTTCAGTGGTTTGGTTGTCATAATGTGATAAAATTTGCAAGGATCTTCATAAAATGTTCAACACTGTAGGATGAATGCTAGTTATATGACTCCATAGCCCATTTTCTAGCACTGGTCAAATGTTATACTTTTGTTGTTTTTAGCTTGGTCCCAAATCTTCAAAATTAAAAATCATCTTAAAGCCCTAGGTGTTGTAGTTATCTCATGCTCCAAATAATTGATATTACTGATGAACAACCAATTCTATTTAGTATTATCCTATTATGTTGAGCTATTAGATGAGATTATCTATTGTTGTTAATGTTGTTTATGATAATAGTGCAAAGATTGTAAAAGCATTAAGGGATCACCCTCTCGGATCTTGCAGAGCCCGAAGTGTAGGAGGTTTTTTAAATTCCTTGACAGTTGGTCCTGGTCCTTTGAGCTTCCCTTGATTGGAATTGGCAATTCCATAGGTAGATTAGAAGACAAACCTGGTTGCACTAAAAAAAACAAACCAACTGGGATTCATAACTCAATCAGTAGAGCTAAATAAAAATCCACTCCCAATCTTCAACTAGCCTTGCTAAGGACTTTGGTCTAACTCTTCCATTTGAGAAAAACACACTTGTGGGTACCCTTGATACCAATCATCCATACCAAACAACCACTTGGAAACCTACCTTTGGTGCTCCTCCCATTCCCAAAGATCCCAAACAACCATATAAACCTATAGAACTTCACTATTCCACAAAAACCTCCACATATTGAGGACACCCCTCTTCATCCATACCTATGAGTACCACAAGTGTTCCCACCATCACAGAAAGAAATATAGACCAAATGTCTCAAAAAAACACACAAGGGCATGTCAATACCATACCAAAAAGTCAACCCTTAATGCAAATGGGGACATCTTTACCCAATCCTCTAATTGGTTTATCCAAACCATTGGTTTCACAAAGAACATCCATGCCATCCATTATCAACCCACCTCAAAATAATTTCTTGGTCATGAATCCCATCAACCCAAGTAATACCTTGTCCACATCCCTGACATGAAGAAATCCTCAAGAGATGGGACAAGGGAATCTCTTTAATCAATGGACTCAAGGTCCTAGTGCATCATTACCATCACAAAATATAATAGCAACATCCTCATAATTTTTGATGGTCCCCTTTACTATGAAAAATTAATTGGGAACTCAAACATTCATCCACCCTAATCCACTATCTTACAAGGAATGTTGAACCAAGGGAACCATCAAACTCTCATCACCAATCTGCTATCGACTCAAAACATCAACATCCACAATCCATCATAGATGTCCCAAAAACCATCTGATCCTACATTGCAAGAACATGAATTGGCTTTACAACAAGCACAACAAGCTTATCAACAAGCCATCCAACAACATCAACAATAGCAAGAAGCCCTAGCAGTACAACAACAACATAAAAAATAGCAAGCAAACCTAGTAGCACAACAATAAAAACAACAACAAAAGTAAGTAGCCCTAGTAGAACAACAAAATAAGCAACAATAACAAGAAACCCTAGCAACCAAATAGCAACAGCAACAACAAGTAGCCTTAGCAGCATAGCAAGTAGCCTTCACACACCAACAACATAAAGCCCATCAAGCAACCTTCACACAACAACAACATCAAGCCTATCAAGTAGCCTTAGTAGCACAACAACAACAACAACAAGCCCTAGTTGCACAACAACAAGCTCAAGAACAAGCCTTACTAGCTTAGTAGTATTCCCAACAACAAAAACAACAACAACAAGGTTCCTACTACAATCCTCAATAGAACATCATCAATACAAACATGTTAGGAACATATACATCAACACATCAATCACCTTCATAGAATCTCACCCCACCATACACCCCATACAACACCTTATCATATCAAAACTCATCCATCATCCCAACATATGTTCCTTTGGACCAAACCTGCAAGGAAATCTAGCATCACAACTTAAGGTGCTATCACAAGAAATGTAGGATCTTCAGATGGGCAAGAAAAAGAAGCCCCATATATAGAATCTATGTCCTTATCCATTTGATTGAAACATCACAATGGTACCATTCCCCCTAGCTTTGAAATCCCCAAATTTGACAAATACAAAGGGAGAGGAAGTCCTATGGACCATGTCAAAGAGTTCAATGTCATGTGTATGGAGGTGGCCTACAATAATTCCTATTTAATGTGCCTCTTCCCCTGAATTTTAATAGGCCCTACAATGGATTGGTTTTCTCAACTACCTCCTAGTATCAAAAATTTTCAAGAAATTATTGATAAATTCATTGATCACTTCTCCTTTAATCTTGACATGGACGTAAGCCTAGAAGAATTGTATACTCTTAGACAAAAAAAAGGAGAATATTTTACCAATTTCTTGCAACAGTGGAGACAAAGAGCTAGTAAAAGCAAGTGGCCCCTTCTTGATGAACAACAAGTGGGGATAATAATAGAAAATCTAGATCTAGATCTATCCTTTCACTTGAAAATTTATTGCATCACATCTTATGATGAGCTTGTCCCTAGAGCGCTTAACATAGAGAGAGCTCTAATCTCATAGGGAAATACTGAAGCTTACAAAGATAATCACCCATCAACTAGTTCAAATGAAAAGCCTCATGTCTAGGATAAGAACAAGAACATAACAAATGATGGTGTGGTAGATGCTAAGGTAGTCCTAAGTACTCCTAGATCGAACAATAATCAAGTTTCTAACATTCAACCAACTATGCAACAAACAACATCTCAAAACAATCAAATCAACAATATCAAAACACAACAATGACAGACACCCAACAAGAACAACTATCCTAAATGCAAGTACACACACTTATCCAAACCCATTGAAGCCATCATAAAGAATCTGGTAGATTCCAACCTGATAATGCTTCCAAACTTTGAAAAATACCAAGAACCACAATAGAAACCATCCTGGTACAATGAGAATGATCTTTGTGAATTTCAAAAAATCAAAGGACATAAAACAAAAAATTGTATGAGAATCAAAAACATTATCTAGGACCTCATAGAGAACGACACCATATTTGTTGAAGTACCAACCGAGAATCAAGATCTTAAGATATACAAGAACCCTAGGCCAGATCATAGCAAAGTAAACAATACCAAAAAAGCTAAGGATTACACAAACATGCAACATACCCATTCAAATGCGGTAGCTTATTCCAATAGAATCATTACCATTGTCACCATCAAAGGTCCTTGTGTGGAGTGTGGAGTCACCACATGACATGGAAAAATCACCATTCAAGGAGTTCCATCTCAATATAGGGCATAGTCTATCTTGCAAACATCAAATCCCAGTAATTATAATCTCCTAGATCAGCTCAAGAAGACCCCAACATAGATATCAATCTTGGAACTATTGAGGCTATAACCAAAACATAGGGAAATCTTAGAGAAATATTTATCAAAGTCATCCGTCCTTGATGATATTGATATAGATCAATTTCAAGCTATAGTAGGGAATATCGCTAACCATTTTCTCACCTCCTCGGAACAAGACCTACCCTTAGCTATTTCATAAACACGCTTTACACGTCAAGGTTTCCATTCATAAGAAAAATGTCAAAAGAGTCTTGGTAGATGGAGATTTTGGTTTAAACATTTTCACCCTTTAGTTGATCAAAAACCTAGGCTATTCAGAGGATACTATTGAGAAAGAAAAGAGTACCACCATCAAAGCATATGCCAACCAAGATTGGGTATCACAAGGCATCATTACCCTACCCATCCAAGTGGGACCAATCATTGTAGAAACTACATGCTAAGTGTTAGAACTTGATCTTCCCTATAACATCCTACTTGGCCAACCATCGACCCATGCCCTGAAAGCTGTAGCTTCAACCTATCATCATTGTGTAAGGTTTCCTTTTGAGGGTCAAGATATTACCATCCATGGAGATCTTGAGCCCTTTTACTACTATAAGAACCTTGAGGACAATTTTTATTAAATCCCCCAAGTACCCAAGAATGATGAGGGCCTAGACCTTCTACCTCATTTGTTGACCCATCATCCCTTGCGTTTACCTCAGAAATGAAAACACCCATTATGCAGAGCATTCTTGATATCAAAGTAGTGATGCAGGATGATAGTTGTGGAAATTATAAACTAATGAATTACACATTTTTGTTTACGGAGCTACCTATTTCTCCCAAGTCACAATGAAAACCCACATCTAGAAAAGAAGCACCTAAAACCATCAAGATGGTAGCCACCACCTTCACCAAGTGGGGGGATCTGAACCAAGAAGATACCAATGAGGAGGATGTATCTAAACTCCTCTATGAAGATGAATGACCTATCCCCGTTCTTCCTATGGAAGCTGATAACAAAGGCTTACAACTCATGCGAGATTAGGGATACAACAAGAATGAGAAACTAGGGAAAATGATAATGGTTTTCTAGAACCTATCATTCCTAAGAAAAACTTAAAGAATCTTGGCTTAGGTTGCACTACTATCAAGGTTACCTTTATTTGAAAAGATACTTCCACTAAACGAGCTAAGGCTTCCTCTTGGTTATCGACATCACATGATATGACCTTAGACGACTTTCCCTTTGATGTTGTTGATCTATTTGAGAATAAATCCCTCTTCATGATATCCACAACCTCCTTCACCCCGAGAAATCAACCAACTGAAATACACCTAGTCTACCCACAACTCATTGACTTGGACCAATGAGGACCACCGATTCTTGATTTATTCAAAAATTATGAAGCAATCTCATAATTCATGGGACTCTATGACAACTTACCATGGGTATATCACAAAGTAGGTTTTAGCATAGAGATAGACACATGAGCATACTATGGGGAGATGCTTGAATCCTTCAGTCACAAAATTTATGAAATGCAACTAACATGCATATATTTAAGTGAAAAACACATTGTGACACTTTCTAATGCTAAAATAGTAAAAACAAAGGATGTATTCAAGGGTGAAAACCTCTCTGAGGCACCCAAGGATGAGGTATTCAATCTCCACCTTAGTGAAATACATCTAGAGAAGTTAGCAGTACTAGCTAAAAAGGCCACTCCAATCAATGTAGGAACAAATGAAGAACCTAAGATCACCTTTTATGTGGAATCATTGTTGGATGAAGAAAAAAAGAACCTAGAAATGTTCCTCAATGAGAAGAGAACTAACTTTTCTTGGTTGTACACAGATATGCTAGGGCATGATCCAAAAGTGGTTGTGCATCATTTAGTAGTCTATCCTTAAGCCAAACTAGTAAAGAAAAAGTTAAGAAAGATGCACCCTGAGATAACACTCTTGGTCAAACTTGAGTTACAAAAGCTTCTTGACGTTGGATTTATTTGATTGGTAGATTATCCTGAGTGGGTTTCATACCTTGTACTAGTCTCAAAACCCACTAGAGGCATTAGAATATGCATAGATTTCAGAGACTTAAACAAGGCATGCTCGAAGGATGATTTCCCTCTTCCTAGAATCAACCTCATTGTGGACTTAACAATAGGGCATGAAATTCTATCCCTCATGAATGGTTTTTCAGGATACAATCAAATCATGATCGCGAAGGAGGATCAACACAAAAATGTATTCACTTGTCCATGGGGAACTTAATGTTGAAATGTGATGCCATTCAGATTAAAGAATGCAAGAGAAACCTACCAAAGAGAAATGACCCTCATCTTTCATCACATGATCCATAAAAAATTGAAGATTATGTTGTTGATATTTTGGAATAATAAAAGAAAAGGAATGAGCACATACAAGTCTTGGGACCCATCTTTGACATACTTGAAGAATGCAAGGTATGGCTAAATCCAAAAAATGTGTATCTCTTGGATTACATCAGGGAAACTTCTAGGCTATATCATTTGATAGAGAGGGATCCATCCTGGACATGGAACCACCAATAGATCAAGGAATATCTATTGACACCTCCAATACTCATGCCACTAATACCAAAAAAACCACTGATCCTGTATATCTCAACAACATTAGCAACACTAGGTTCTTTTCTTGTACAACATGATGAAAATAGAAAGAAAAGAGCTATCTAATACATTAGCAAGACCTTAGTGGGCTATGAAATGAAATATTCATCCATTGATAAAGCATGCTTAGCATTGGTTTTTTCTTCACAAAATTTTAGACATTACATGCTATCACATTAAGTTAAGCTCATTACAAAGATCGACCCATTGAAATTACATGCTATCCAAATCAATTCTCACTAGGAGAATGGCAAAATGGGTAATGATATTAATAGAATTTGACATAGAGTATGTGGTGTAAGGAAATCAAAGGACAAGTGATTGCATACAAACTAGAAGAGGCACCTATCTATGTTGAGAGCCCTTTGATATCTGAGTTCCTTGATGAATCAATGTTCTTTATCAATCTAACCAATCAATGGAAAATGTACTTTGATGGAACATTCACCTAACATGGATTAGGGTAAGGTATTATTTTCATAACCCCTCAAGGTGATTGCATTCCAAAGTCATACAAGCTATCATTTCTATGTACTAACAACATTGTTGAGTACAAATCCCTAATCACAGGTCTAGGGATAATAATTCAATGGAAGATTCAAGAGATGAAATTCTATCGAGACTCACAACTAGTTATCAACTAAGTAAATGATGACTACCAAACTAAAGATGAAAATATTAATCCTTACAAGAATATTGTGGAGAATCTCAAAGACCTTTTCATAGATATAAATTTTGAGCAGATTCCTTGCATGAAAAGAGAGTAACAAATGCTATGGAAACAATTAGATCATTGTTAGACATGTCAAAAAACATCCTTCAATGCAAATTCTTGGTATAACAACTTCTTAAACTAAATTTCAAAATCCATAAATCTAAATTCATGTGTGTCATTGTTAGTCCTTGATCCTCGTGGTATCATGAAATATTTATCTACCTAATTAGAAGATCCCTCCCATCGAACATCACCTCCAACCTTAAAAAGACCTTTGTTAAAAAGGTAGCTCAATTTTTCAACCTAGGTGATACCCTTTATTACCGAAGCATCAAAGAGACATTACTACAATGTATTAACCAAGAGGAAGCCTTGATTTCTTTAAAATAAGAACACGATGGCATATGTAGTGCCCATTATAGTGGTATTAATTTATCTAAGAAACTATTGATGATGGGGTACTACTATCCAACCATGGAAAGAGAAAGCCCATCAATATGTGCAGAAGTGTGTCTAGTGTAAATAACATGGAGATCTGATTCATGCTCTAGCTAAAGAATTGCAACCAATGATCACACCTTGGCCTTTCTCATAGTGGGGACTTGAATTCATAGGAAAGATCACCTCACCCTCATCCAATGGCCATAATTTTATCATAACAACCACTGATTACTTTACCAAATGGGTCAAATCCATTCCTGTGACCTACATAATGGGGAAGAAAGTTCCCAAGTTTATCTTGAATTACCTAATCTTTCATTATGGTTTACTACAAACCCTTATCTCAGACAATGGAACACCCTTCAAGAATTAGGTTGTGAAAGAGCTATGTAAAAGATTGAACATCTAACACTGATTCTCTACTGATTATTATCCCTAGGGCAATGTCCAAGCTAAGGCTACAAAAAAAACTATCCAAAAAATCCTTAGGAAAATAGTCAATGAAGCTGGTCTTGACTAGAATCTGTAGTTAAATCCCACTCTCTCAGCCTATCGAACCAATATCTACACACCAACAGGTGTAACCCCTTTCTCCTTAGTATATGGATTAGAAGCCATATTTCCTATTGAGGTTGATCTCCCATCACTATGAGTGTCACTACATAACCTGATCACCGATGAAAAATACATATTATCTCAACTAAATGAGCTAGAATTCCTAGATGAGCGTCGTCTTTACACCCTCAATCACTTGTAAGTATATCAAAACTAATAGAAATAGAGCTATAAAAAATAAATAAAATGTCATTCTTTTCAAGTGGGGGATCTTGTCCTAAAATAGAATTAGAAGAATCTTCCAAATTAGGAGAGTAAAGGAAAGTTTGAGCCTAACTGGTTGGGTCACTTTGTCATCACAAGAAGCTTTGGATCAAGAGAATATCAATTGTCAACACCTAAAGGTGAACCCTTGCAAGAACCAACCAATAGATTGCATCTTAAAAAAAATTATTCCTAGTCTTGAAGGAAGGGTGTAAATCTTAAAATATAAAAAAATATAAAAAATGATCAAAATAAAAAAAGAAGAGAAAAAGGATTAAAAAAGTAAAGAAAAATAATCATCCTCTAGTGATTTTCACTTCTATGGTGCTTTGGGAAATTACCTTGGTGAAAAACTAGCCAATAGGTACCTTGCGTAAATAAAGTACCTCCATCTATTATTTGGCTCTTTATCCTATCATTCTTTGCATCACCCTCCATCTATCACATCATTCATCCTATTTATTCCATTTCCCATTTGTGTCTCTACCATACCTTGATGTTGTGAAGTATCACATCCCCTTAGTAGTACTTGGCATATTCCAAATCGAGGTAGTCTACCCTATCACACTAGGGGAAATTCATTATGAATCAAATCGAGCTCTTGTATATCTTAAGGTTATTGGAAATATCATCAAAGCTCCTTAAAAAAATCATTAAATGTTCATCAAAAATTCCAAAAGCATTTGCAAAATCTTGTACAGCTAAAATTCAAAAACTTTCAAAAAATTGTAAAGTCAAAATCCAAAACATCCAAAACACATCAAAATCCCTAAAAATGTCAAACATAAAAAATCCAAACTCGGACCCTTGTCAAACTACATCGTCTCTGAGCTTAAACATAGGGAAGGCCATCATTGATGTGCCCCCGAGACACCCTAGGTCAGTTAGGTTTAGGAGTTCATTATAATAGAATGACAATCCATCAACTGTTCATATCTAATTGTTAATGATTTGATCTGGTCAAACTGTGTGGTATTTGTTTGCATAACATAGGTGAGGCTTATCTTTGATCAGCCTCCAAGGCCCCTAGGATAGGTCTTTTAGGTTAGGTTCTTGATTGAAACTTAGAAAATCCCTAAACATTTGTAATAGTCTTAGAAGATCAATAAACATTCAAATATTCCCAAAATCCATAAAAATTCAAATAACTTAGAAAATCCTTTAAGCATTTAAAAATGGAAAAGCCCAAAAACTTACAAAAACTTAAAAAAAGACCAAAAAATAGCCTCAAAACATTGAAATATTCCAAAAAATCCAAAGCCATCCATCTCATTTTTCTTTCACCCAAAATAAACCTTCACCCATAATAAATCTATCATCACCTTCAACCTTTGGTGAAAAAAATAGAAAGAAAGTATTGCAAGTCATAAAGTGAGAACCTAAGTGTCAAAATCTAAAGTATAGATCATAGGTAAATACGTTAGTGAAGTTTGTATTAATGGCTCATAAAAGCATCATCATCCTACATCAAACAACCCTCTAATCAACATGTCCTAGGATGTATCCTTCCTACGATGGGCATTAGTATCAGAAATCACCTTAGCTAAACTTAAACTGGCATGAGATATAGATAACACTGACTGTTTGTCTTTGATCTTTTCTTATGATTTATCTTAATGAAACATTCCAAGGACCTCTTGATGATGTCTATAAAAATGATTTAGAGGGATAATAATGGGGTATCAATCACTATATTTCTTTTGTTGTGCTTGTGGGTGCTCTTGTAAAATAATCTTGGCCAATACTTGCTTAGTTGTGTGTAGGAAAGTTGTTTGGAGTACATTGTTGACTATTGTGTATGCTTTGGTCCATTATATTCTAACTTCTAACTTACATTCCAATAGGGTTTTTGTATGTAAAGGTTTGAACAAGAACTATCCTATCTATCTGTAGAGTCAAATTCCATTACACTAGATACAACATTATCTTGGCTATTAATACTTTGATGCATCGTGGTCTATGTGGTATATCAAACAATTAGGAATGATGAAAACTCATCCCAAGATATGAGAAATCATCATCATGCATTCTCATCATTCATTTCTCATCACCATCTCTAATAAAGTCTCATTAGATCATAGACTTGTTGGATCTTTTGAAGCAATCATCAAAATCAATGGTTAATCATCTTAATTATTCTATCTTCTCTCCATGTTAACCTGGTAACATGACAGTCAACAAAAACATCATCAATTCATCCATCTCGTATCCAAAAATCATTAGCATGCATACATCTCTTATAATCATGGCATATATATGCCGTAGAAAATTGGGCTATCTTATGAAAAGAGACAATTTTATGCATAATTAGACTCACTTTTGAGTCCCCTCGCATCATTTATCCTTCAAAACAACATTTATAGGACACTAAGACCCATTATTTTTTATCTAGAGGTCCGTTTCACCTCAGAAAACACCTAAAACCTGAAAAAAACACTTAATTCTTTCATATCCCAAAAACCCACCTTCAAAAGTCAGTAGTGGGACCCATTCTCCAAGGGTGGTGAATGAGTCCCTTTTGAGGGAAAATTCAATTTTTAGCAGGAATTTGATTAATTTAACTTAAATTTCTAGTGAATGTCAACCCCTTAGGTCTAAATAATGGGAAAATTAGGTGTTGTTGCTTATAAATACTCACTTTAAGTCATTTTACACATATTTTACTCATTTCACAAAAGCAATTTCTAAGTCAAGTCTTCAACAAGTTTCATAAGCAAAAGTTGATGTTTTAAGGCAATAAACTAGGGTTTTTGTAGGTCTTGAAGCTCACTCTTTAGGTCAAGATCTAATATTGGAAAGGGTTGATGATGGATGTCTACGGTGAATCATGAAGAAATCTAGGTTGAGGAGATCAACTAGCCATCAAATCACACCTAATGAATTAGTTTCAAACTGATTCCATCTTCCATTTTCACTCTATCTTCAGATTAAGGTCTGCGTTTTGTTTACTTTCCATTTGCATGTCATTTTATCTCCATTTTTAATGTGTTGTAAGGTTTCTAGGGTTTAGGTCTTGTATTACATAAATCATATTTTCATTTCTTATTCTTGCACAATAGAATAGGGATTTTTTAATACTTTAGACTTTCCTAGTCTTTAACACATCTAAGGCTAGGGTTTTAGACAAACAATTTTAAGTCGTTTTGCAGGAATTTTTTGAGATCCCAAGTTGGGTTTCTGTTAGAAATTGTTGTGCAAGTTTCAAGGTGCAGAACAGAGATTTGAAGTTGCAGAAATTTGAAAGTGGACTGATTTGCCATGCATGGAAAATGAGTCCCTCTTGAGATGTAGTTTTGAGTTAGATAAGAATCCTGGTTCCCAGTTGACAGAAAACAACTTCTGTGCAGAAAAACCTACAACTGGGATTGATTCGCCCAAGGTGGCGAATAATTCCCAATTAGCTCAAAATTAGACTTCATCAACTTTCTATATTGTTGGCCAGTCTTCTTCAGTTTCCCAAGTGCACACATTTTGAAAAACAATCTTCTATTTAGTTTAATTTGCTTTCTTATTCATTCTTTCAAGCTTTTTGCAAACAACACTTTGTTTTCCAACATAGCTTAAATCTTAAGTTTTGCATTCATAATCAACCATTTAGATCACTTAATTGCATTTATATCATTTCATTTAGGCATTAAAAACACCACACATTGCATAATTTGAATGAACTTAGCTAGCATTTTTTGCCCTACTCTCTACATATAGGTCAAAAACCCTAGAAGAGTTAGGGAGTCTTGTGGGTGCCAAAAATATACGATTCATTTTGGTGAACCTGAATTTTTTAACATAATATCATTTTGATTTACATTTCTATTTGCATCTTAGGACATAAATACTTCATCATTTTGCATTGTTTTGCATCTTAGAACTTCTTAAGTATTGCATTAGTGAAGGTATCATTTAGACTTTGTTATTGCATCACACTTTACTAAATCATTTCAACATTCTACACTTGCATTCTATCTCTTTATTGTACAGACCTTAAAAACATTTAGAAAAAAACAAAATATCATAAAAGACTTATAAAAAATCCATCCTCTAGGACTCATTCACCACCTTGGGCAAGTAAGTCCCACTGTATTTTTTGAATCAAAATTTCCAGATTTCAATTTCTTGCATTGCATCTTTCTATTTTATGTAATTACCTTTCTGTTATAGTTCAGCTATTTCTATTTTCTTAGCATAAATTTTACTTTCTTTTAGGGCATTTATGGATAGTCTTATATTTTTTCAACTTTCCTTTTCAATATTTGTTCCTAGTTCTTTTAGATCAAATTCATTGATACATAAAAAACACAAAAACTGAAACATCAAACCAACCCTTTAAACAAATGATTAAAGTTAGAAACAACATCTCATCCAAGCCTCTTAGTAGTGATGATGTTTAAAATTTAAATGAAATTCTTCAGGACTTCCTCTCACTCACTTCATCCTCTAATGCTTGCAATGAGAAACCTCCCTCAAATCTTTTGCTAGTGAATACTTTTCTTTGTTAGATGAAGCCCTTCAAGACTTCATCTCACATAATTCATCCATTTTTTTGTGACAACCTTATGATGATGATCGTTAACACCCCTAATGCTTCTCTTGAACACCTTAAACCAATAGATGATAATTTACCCCTCACCTTTTAGTTGTGATGATTTTCACTTATTAGATGAGTCCCTTCAGGACTTCATCTCACCCAAATCATCCGCTATGGTTTGTTGTGAGAAATCTAAAACTAAGGATTTTAATGTAATTCAACCTCAACTAATTCTTTATCCACCCTCACATAAACTCCATCCATCTAACCAACCTCAGTACACTCTTTACCCACCTAAAACCAATGTGTTGCAGCAATCAAGTTATGTTACTGTTTCTCATACATATAATACCCGAAACAACCTGCAACTGCCACAACCAACACCACCCTCATTACCTTTACCCTATCAGCCTAGTGATCCTCACTACAACCCACACACAAAGGAATGTGATCTTGTGGAACAATTAAAGAATACTCCTGCCAAGATTTCCCTTTGGGATTTACTTCAAAACTCACCTAATTATCATAACATTCTTCAAATAGCCTTAAAAAAAATTGCAGTTCCTCCTAGTACCACTCTAAATGATGTGGCAACTCTAATCCAAAAACCAAATCTTGACATTAATTTCCATCAACATGAGCTCCCTCTTTTAGAGTTTCCTAAACAAAATTAAGCCTTTATGATAATTTCTCAATACAATCACATAGGTATCAAATGAACCCTCATTGATAATGGTTCTACTCTTAATGTGTGTAGTGCGAATATCCTTGATTGATTATGCATTGACAAGTCATAGATAATGCCTGATTCTGTATCCATTCAAGGATTTGACAACACAACAAAGAAATCACTTGGGATAATTACTTTACCTATTACAGTTGGGGTGGCTACCATCCAAACTCCTATCCATGTCATTCCTTATGATCTTTCGTATAATCTTCTTTTAGGAAGACCATGGATTCATGAGATGAATGTAGTGCTTTCAACCCTCCATCGTATCATGAAATACATCCATAACCATCATATTTATCAAGTTGAAATCAACCCTGAGCTTGAAAGTTTCTTTCACCTTGAAAAATGAGCTACAAGTCCTCTAAAAACATTAATAGCAACATCCAACATAGACCGTCTTGAAATTGAGAAAAAAACTACAGAATTGGTATCTCAATTGTTTGGTGACAATTGGGGATCCTTAGAATTTACACCATCATTTATGGGAGAATACATAGTCACACAAAATAAAGATGAGAAACAAGACCAACCAACAATCATGTCAACTCAAAAGTCTGAACAATCATCTATCTCCTATAATTTGGATGAAAACGCAACATACACAACAAATTTTGATGAGATAGATTATAAATCCCCACCTAATCCATAAGAAATGGAAAGAATTTATGGAAAAGGCTATGAACTTGTAAAATAATTTGGATATACTAGAAAAGGATGTGGAAAACATGAACAAGGTATTCGTGTTCTTATTGAACCTAATACACAAGAGACAAAAACTAGATTAGGATATTCTTTTTCTAAAATGACAAAAGCTACTCAATGACCATCTTTGAACATTAACGCTATTACATGTCAACCAAACCACCAGCTCACAATTAAACATCCTAAATTTCTTGATATGAACTTAACACCATCTTGGAAGTATGTTCATAGTGATGAAACTTTGAAACAAATGTTATGTTTTTATGATAACACATCCTTGCTTACTTCCTTGAAATGAATTCCTCGTGCTCTAATTGTTACCAAGCAAGAAGAAAGTGTTATCACTGAAGAACCCTATGAATCCAGAGTTCCTAAATCCAATGTGCTCCCTTTAGGAGATACAATTTATGTCCATTCATGATAAGGACAAAATTATTAAGATTGGGAAGTGCCTTGATGATGAAGAACAAGAAGATACTACCACTTTACTTCATGATTTTCCTAAAAAAATTTCTTGGAAATATTCTGATATGCTAGGAATTGACCTAAAAGTTGTCACACATAACATTGTCCTTGCTGAAAATGCTAATCCCATTCATCAAAAGATATAGAAAAATGCACCCTAACATAGCCTTGCATGTTAAAGCAGAGCTTGAAAAACTCCTTGATGCATGATTTATTAGACCTATTGATTATTCTCCTTGGATCTCAAACATTGTCATAGTTACAAAACCTGATAATAATATTAGGATATGCATAGATTTTCAAGACTTGAATAAAGCTTCTTTAAAAGATGACTTTCCACTTCCTAATATAGACATGATCGTGGATTCAATTGTTGAACATTCTTTGTTGTCATTGATGGATGGATTTTCTAGCTATAATCAAATCCTTATTAACCCTCAAGATCAATATAAAATATCCTTTACAACTGTTTGGGGAACATTTTTTTGGCTTGTGATGCCCTTCGGTCTAAAGAATGCTGGCACAACTTATCAATGTGCAATGACATTAATCTTTCATAATTACATTCACAAAATTTTGGAGGATTATGTTGATGATATCCTAGCTAAATCCTTAGCACAACAAGACAATGTAAATGTCCTTCAAAAAATCTTTGAATGAATACGTAAATACAATATGTGATTAAATCCAAAAAAGTGTGTCTTTGGCATAGATAGTGGTAAACTTTTAGGGTTTGTCATATCTCATAGAGGCATTGAGGTGGACATAAAGAAAATTGATGCAATCATTAACATGCCACCTCCTAGCAATATTTCTTAGTTGCGCATGTTAGAAGGTTGAATTCAAGCTATCCCACATTTTGTTGCATCTTTAGCCGATCACACATTACCTTTCATGCATCTCCTTAAAAAGGGTATAATTTTTTATTGGGATGAGGATTGTAAATAGTATTTTGAGAGTTTAAAGGAATACCTTGCAACCTCACTTGTTTTACAACCCATCGTGCCAAATAGACCGTTTATCTTGTACATCGCAGCATCTACTCATGCTCTTGCATCATTGTTGGCTCAATATGATGATCATGGTAAAGAACACGCCATTTATTACATAAGTCAAACCTTCATTGATTACGAAACTCTAAATTCACCAATTGAAAAGCAATGCTTGGATTTTGTATTTGCTACTAGTAAATAGCGACATTATTTACTGAATGCTGAAATACAAGTCATCACAAAATTTGATCCTCTCAAACATATTTTTTTAAAAATAGATCTTTCTAGATGCCTAGCTAAGTGGGTAATGTTGTTAACTGAGTTTGATATTAAGTTCGTTTCTCAAAAAGAAATCAAAGGACAAACCTTAATCAACTACTTAGCTAATGCTCCTTCCCCTTTTGCTTTACCTACTCATGACTTCTTTCCTGATGATAATGTCTTGACCATTGACGTGCAACCATGGGAATTTTATTTTGATGGATCTAAGTGTAGAATAGGTTTTGGTGCTAGAGTGGTATTAATTCCACTCAACAAAAAACCTATTCCCTTATCTTATCGATTAAATTTCCTATGCACAAATAACATAGCTGAGTATGAGGCATTGATTGCAGGCTTGCGAGGAACTTTAACAATGAATGTTAAACATATAAAAATCTTTGGCGATTCACAATTGGTTATCAAAAAAATCAATGGTACATATCAAACTAAACATGACAAGTTATCGAAATACAAGGATCTTATAATGAAATTACTAGAGATGTTTGAATCATTCACCATTGATAACATCACATGAAAAGACAATCGACATTCACATGCAATGGTGAGTGCAGCTTCTCTTATATCCCCACATGATCCTTCCATAGGTTTCACCTTTGTTATCCATCCTATCATGAAACCTTTGATTGATACTCCTCTAGAGGAAATTTTCATAATAAATCAAGATGACTTGTGTGAATGGTATGATACACTATACAACTATTTAAATGATGGTACCATTCCAGAACCTACCACAACAAATACTTGAAAACATTTATGCAATCTAGTAGCTAAATATGTGATCCTCGCAAATGCATTGCATAAAATATCTTTCAATGGTCTCTTATTATGATGTCTTAAATATTATGAAATCCCTTTAGCACTTGAATAGGCACATCCCGATGCCTGTGGAGGTCATTTTGGAGGTCCATCATTAGTGCAAAAACTTATCTATATGGGTTATTATTAGAGACATATGGAGAAGGATTGCTTCGCTTACGTAGAAAAATGTCAAAAATTCCAAGAACATAGTAATTTGATCCATGCTCCTGCTGCTGAGCTCCATGCCCAAGTTCCCATTTGGCCATTTTTAGTATGGGGATTAGATCTTATTGGAAAAATTTCACCTCCTTTTTCTAGACATACATTTATCATCATCGCAACAAACTATTTCAAGAAATGGGTGGAAGCTATTCCTCTCCATTCTATAACTATTGAAGCAGTTTGTTGTTTCATATTGGAACACATAATTTCTTGGTTTGGGCTCCCTTCCACAATTGTTTTAGATAATAGAACTCCATTTTGTAGGATATTGTTGATATGTGGTTGTCATTGATGTCAACACTATTGGCATTAATGTCTTTAAGGTTGTATATGTCAAGGATAGTGAGAAAATTGTAATAAAATAAGTTACAGGTTGTCAGTGATGCAGTGAAGTTCAGTCTAATGGCTAGCTCAATACATTGCTGATTAGAGGTTATGGATCAAAGGGTTTGTTATCAAGTATATCTAGTTTATCCATGTAAAGTTTTTAGAGATCCGCATGAAGATTTGGTCAAGTTATGAGTATTTGTGCTTTGATAGTTGGTATGTTGCTTCAGTTGGTATTCCTAAAAGATGATGATATGATTCTAGTAACTTGATTTGTTGTGGATGCTTCTATAGTGATTCATGATGCTTTTGGATGTTTCTAGTTCATGCTCTATCTATGTTGTTGATCCACATTGATTGTTGTGCTTGCAATTGGTGATTTTCTTCCTTTTGTTTATGTTTGTCATGATCCTGGCCATCAGGGTGATTGTGGCATGTTGTGGATCTTTGAGGTATAATTTTCAAAGGTGGTTCTTGTTTGAGGATGTTGTTTTGGGTCTTCATTGTGTTGTGGCTAACATTGGTTGGTGCACATTGAAAATTATTTATGGATTGGGCTGACAGTTTGTACATATTTTATATTTTGTTAAATCCAACAGGTAGATGGTGTTATTCCTAGTCGTGGATATATATGTTTGATTTTTTATACCATTTGAAGGGATATAGTGTGAGTGGTGTGCAAAGTGTGTGAGTGTTGTGTGTGAATAATGTTCAAATCTTTCAAAGGAAAAAGTGAAGTGTGAAGAAGAGTGAGTAGGTGTCTATGTGCTAACCGAAACTATAATAAGGCATTAGCAAATGCTATTTTCTTAGTTCAAAATATTCTGGATGTAATCCAAATGTTTCTATAAGATAGTGAGTCTTCCTTTGGGCAGTAAGCCTTTTTGTATTTGAGTAGTGAGCTCTAGGTAGTGTGCTTGAATGTATGTGCATTCCCATTTATAATGATTTTATACTTTTAATAGAGTATAATCTTGTGGACTAACCTCCACCATGGTTTTTCCCCTAATAGGGTTTCCACGTGAAAAGAAATCTTGGTGTTATGTGTGTTTTTGATGTGGTGATGGTTTATGCTTTCATGTTTATATATCAAATCTGAGAATAATTTTAATAAGTATAATTTATGTGACAACTGATTCACCCCCCTCTCAATTGTATGTCCATGTGTTTCCAACACATTTAAGAATACCAAAGTTCAAAAATTTCTTGAAACATTCAACATTCAACATTGGTTTTCCACACTATATTATCTACAATCCAATGGAAAAGCTAAAAAACCTAATAATATTCTTGAAAAAATTCTCAAGAAAAATGTCAAAAAGCATAATAAAGATTGGAATACACAACTATTTTATGTTCTTTGGGCTTATTGAACAAATGTTAGATCATCCACATGATCTACCCCTTGTAACCTTATTTATGGAACTGACACGATCATGCCCTTGGAGTGAGAAATTCCCACATTATGAATTGCTCTCCAAGATATTATTAATGATGACACTTATAAAGATAATTGATTACATAAACTTGAGATGCTCGACGAACAACACATTAATGCTCTCAAACATCTCCAAGCTCACATCAAAAAATTACAACTCAAACACAATATACATGTCATCCCTCAATCATTTTCTAAGGGAGATCTTGTTCTTAGTGATAATCAACAAAATGTTAGTGCTAACAATGAAGATAAAGATAAATTCAGCCCTAATTGGTTAGGACCCTACATAGTTGATACCAATTATGGGTTTGGTGCTTATCTCTTAACACAGTTTGAAAAAACAACCCTTAAGGAACCCATTAATGCCACACATTTGTGTCAGTATTATCTCTAACCTCTTTGAATAGTGTGATGGATAAAGAAATGTTGTTTAAAATTATTTGATATTATTCTAAATAACTTTTGCATTGCTTCATTCTTGACAACTAATTTTGTGTTTTTCTTTAACATAGGTAATTATTTAAGCTCATTTTATAATTATTTTTGGATTCATACTATTCACCTTTGTGTTATGTTAAGTTAGATCCTTATATGAGTTATAGGTGTATTTAATTTAACATATTCTATTATAATAAATGAAGTTGTATCTACAATAAAACTGAAATATGTTTTAAACTAGATCACATTAATCATGTTACATCATGTTGACATTTATTTAATACTTTTACCATAAGTTATTTAATTAATCACATTATATTTAACATCCATACAAAGAAACACATCATAATAACATAAAATGTGCATGTCTATATATATATCAAAGTTTTATATACATGTCAATTTAATATACAAAGTCATAGAGGTCTATGAGAGCTAGACCCCTTACACTCTAGTACTCATGAGCCGGTCCCTAGACTTCGTGTTTGACCATGACCATGAACTGCCGAATCTGAGTGTGAACTATAGACCCTACACTCGAACAACAACCAAAAGTCGCTTCTTTTCCATTTGATCCCTCTCCACTCATGTATGTGCTAGCTCTACATGTAGTCTCTCAACCTCTATTGAGGTTTGTGATGTCTATATTGTACTCCCAGCTCGATGGAGTCATCTCCTCACACTCTCGTATGCAGCCCGTAACCTCACAAAAGTTCTGAGTGACTCTGGCTCCTCCTCCAAGATCGGTGGGGTCATGTAGTCAGTGTTGAGATTATGGATGCACAGGCTCCCTAAAGCTGCAGTCTTCAATGGAGGACCTTTCCTAGGAAAGATAATCAACCACATAGAAAGTGTTGCAACTAGGCATGCACAATGGGGATTCTATATTGATGATATGATTGATATTGATATGTTACAAATGAACAAGTTGTCTGATTATATAGGCAAGAGAGAAAACCTAAGATGCATGAGATGTTGTCATGTGTCATGATCTAACAACATGTGACAACATGTGAACCCTATCTAAGAAATTATTAAATGTTGAGATTGTAACTAAGGGTTATTTTTAGGTTAGATTAATCAAATGAATTGAAAGCATAAACCCAAAGAAATAATGAAGTGCAAAGGAACAATAAATGAAAACACATAAAATAGAACAATCTCACCCAATGTTTTCATTCTCCATGGCTGATCTCCATTACACCTTCTAACTTGTTGATTTGTGTTGCCCTCAGATCGAATGTGCGAGCAATCCTTGATGAAGTCCTACACAAGCTTTGAAGGATTTTCTTCTAAAATGCCTATGCCTAAAATATGCCAAGACCAAGTGGAATAAGATAAACAAATGCAACAATCTCTATGAAATATCTAAGTATGTCAGTGCGTAATCTAAAAATGAAAGAAAAATAGCATTTTCTAGAAAATGACATTTTGAATGGACGGACGAGATTGACTTTTAACAGAGACCTAAAATCAGAGGCCCAGATTAAATTTGATAATCCCTAATTAGGGTTAGGGAAAAATCATTAAGCGAGTGGTCGAGATTTCATCTGAGAGAATCGAATCGGCGGTGGAGAATAAATGAGATAATTAATTAGAAAAATAAATATGTTTTAAAATCAAGAAGATAAAGATTGCACGATTTGTGAGATTCAAAAAAAAGAAGATAAGAGTTGAGATCGATTTGAAAAATCAAGAACTGCCCAATCACTTGATTTTTGGAAGAATATTACCATTTGAATTAAATTAATTCAAAATATGGATTTTATGAAATTATAAATAATCAATTTTCAGATTATTTTACTAAAATGAATTGACAAGAATGTGATGACATTTTAAATAATTTCATTTATTTAAAATGAGGGAGATGTTAATTTTGACAATTAAATAATTAAAGATAATTATTTAATTTAGAAGATATGATTAATAATTAAATAAATTAATAAATTCATTTAATTAAAAGAATTACTGATATATTAAATAAATAAATGAAATTTATTTATTTAATAACCAGGAAGAAATAAATGAAGAAAGGTAATTTAAATAAATTAAGAAATTTTTTTAATTAGGGGAAGACTTAGACAATTAATGACGTATTTAATAAATAAATAAAATTTATTTATTTAATAATCATGAAGAATAAAAGGACATGAATTAATTAAACAATTATGACTTATTTAATTAATAGTCGAATGTGGACCAAGGACATAATTAAATGTCATAATTATGCTAGGACGAAAGTGGTTAAAATAGAGCTTGCAGGCCTAGGTCATTTTTATGTGTCTACATTTTGCCCCTCTTTGTCATAATGTAGCATGTCGCATTGTTACAAAGAAAATAAGTCAAAAATATGCCCTAGTGCAAAATAAGATGAGGAAGAATCACGAGGAGAGTTATGGTATGCCCCCTCGAGAGGACAGATAGGTTCCAAGAACATGGGTGTGCTCTCGAAATTAATTAGAAGACTAGAATATGAAGAGACAAAGAAATGTTAGTGCAAAAGATATGGATGATGATATGGATGCAATGCCTATATGAGATGGGCGAGAGAAGATGACAAGACAAAAGGAGATGCATGTTAGTTCCTAGAAAAAATCCTTCAAAACTTTATCATAGGACTTTTAGATTTATTGTTCTTAATCATCATTGGGCAGATTGTTGTAATGGCCAACAAACACCGTGATATGACATAAACCAAGGTGTTCAAGGTCGTACCATCACATAAGACAAGTAGTCACAGATAAGGATGATCATGACTCATACTAAGAGCACAGTTGCCCCAGTCTTTTTGTCATAACCAACCACTAGCAAAAAGGACAAAAAAGAAAAATCATGAAACGTTGTTGCTTCTCTAAATCCTATTTTGAGGACATCCTTGAGAAACTAGCAACATGATTGTCAAAATACAACAATAAAGCCATTATCATAATACATTGTTGTTTTTCTAAATCCTGAAATCAAGACATTGCTGAGAAACTAGTAACATGCGTGTCAAGAGACAAGACAAATGTCATGATATGTCACTGCTTCTCTAAATCCTGTTGTTGGGATCTCCCTAAAAAACTAGTAACATGATAAAAAAAATAAAAAAATCTAACTTAGACAAGATAAGACAATCATGATACGTCATTTCTTTTCTAAATCCTGTTGTCAGGATCTCACTGAAAAACTAGTAACATGATGAAAGCCAAAAGAGAAGATAAGACAATCATGATATGTTGCTGCTTTTCTAAATCTTGTTGTTAGGATCTCACTGAAAAGCTAGTACCATGATGAAAGATCCAAAGACAAGATAAGACAATCATGATACGTCGCTACTTTTCTAAATCTTGCTGTCGGGATCTCGTTGAAAAACTAGTAACATGATGAAATCCAAAAGACAAGATAAGACAATCATGATACGTTGCTGCTTTTCTAAATCTTGTTGTCAGGATCTCACTGAAAAGCTAGTACCATGATGAAAGATCCAAAGACAAGATAAGACAATCATGATACATTGCTACTTTTCTAAATCCTATTGTCAGGATCTCGCTGAAAAGCTAGTAACATGATGAAAGCCAAAAGACAAGATGTGAAAATCATGATACGTCACTACTTTCTAAATCCTGTCGTCAGGATCTCGCTGAAAAACTAGTAACATGATGAAAGCCAAAAGACAAGATAAGAAAATCATGATACGTCACTACTTTTCTAAATCCTATTGTCAGGATCTCGCTGAAAAGCTAGTACCATGATGAAAGATCCAAAGACAAGATAAGACAATCATGATACGTCACTACTTTTCTAAATCCTATTGTCAGGATCTCGCTGAAAAGCTAGTAACATGATGAAAGCTAAAAGAAAAGATAAGACAATCATGATACGTTGCTGCTTTTCTAAATCCTATTGTCAAGATCTCACTGAAAAACTAGTAACATGATGAAAGCCAAAAGACAAGATAAGACAATCATGATATGTCGCTACTTTTCTAAATCCTGTTGTCAGGATCTCACTGAAAAGCTAGTACCATGATGAAAGCCAAAAGAAAAGATAAGACAATCATGATACGTTGCTGCTTTTCTAAATCCCATTGTTAGGATCTTGCTAAAAAACTAGTAGCATGATGAAAGCCAAAAGACAAGTGCCAAGTGTTTTCCAAGTGTGTCTGGATTCTGAGTGTTTTGATGATAAGATGTCAGGTTTGATGATGTTGAGATTCCAAGGTGTCATGTTTTGATGATGCCAAGATGATGAAATTCCAAAGATTTCCAAATTCAGGAAGGACACATCTTGAATAATGTTGATGTCGAGAGGATTGATCCCTAAATGTCGAAAGGGGTCCCTCGAAATAATGACGATGCCTAGGAAGGACACATCCTAAGGCATAAATGACAGAGTTTTTTCTTCAGAAGGACACATTTGAAGAATACTGGTGTCAAGAGGAGTGATCCTTAGATGTCAAGAGGATCCCTCAAAATGTCAAATGATAGTGATGATGCCTAGGAAGGACACATCCTAAGGCATGAATGATGGAGGTTATCTTTCAGAAGGACCCATCTGAAAGATAACCAAGAGTTGACAGTTTGACAGGTTATGATGATTTAACTTGTTTTGACTAAGTTTGACTTGTGTTGACTATATGTTGATGAGATTATCATATTGAAATAAATGATTGCCATAATTCGTTTTAGGAGTTCATCCATTTGGGAATGATTTGTCTTGATTTGAAGACTTTTTATGTGTGTGCCAGTGTAGTGCCACGAACCCTAATGGACTAACCTAGTGCAGCCTCAAGGGCTCATCTACAGATGGCCTTGCCTACGTCATGCACTCAAAGATCTCGTAGTTCGACACGACCAATGACTTTGTCTTGCTGACCAAAGATTGCATCATGATTTTATTTTGACAAACCTAAAAGGACTAACCTAATGTCTTGAGGACTCAAAAATGAGTCTTTCCTACATAGCAAATGCGCAGAGACAACGTAGTTCAGAAAAATGACAAAGACTGATTGATTGACATGACAAACTTGATAAGATATGACTCTGTTTTCGCATTTTCTAGACATTTTGACATTGTTGGGGTTTCTTCAGGATAGTTTGTGATGTTTGAGGTCTTTCTTCAGGACATTTTGTGATGTTTTTGGTCTTTCTTCAGGACATTTTTTTGATGTTTTAGGTCTTTTTTCAGGAATTTTTTTTTATGATTTTTTTTGTAACATGTTTTGATTTTTTTGGACTTTTGACAGTTTATGAGGATAACGAAAAATGCATGTGAATGATTCCTATGCATGAGAATCCAAAGACAAACGTGATTGTGCCCCTAGTCAAGTTGAATACCAATTGGTAGGTGATGATAGTGTTGTTTGACATGGGAAGGACGCATCCCAAAACAACGTGAGGATGATGATAATGTGATGAAAGTATCGAGGTCTACAACCAGGCCAAGAACAAGGTTAGGTAATGTTTTGGATAATGTGCTTGTATAGATTAGAATTGTTGCATTTGGAATGATTTGGTTAGGAATAAATGGGATGATGGAGCATCCTTAGAACATTTGACAAGGGAGAGCCAAGATAGGTGAGAGACATGAAAGGATGAGAGGTGGCCTTGGTAAAGGATGGGAGACATGAGACTAAGGGAATTGTCATATGATTTTCAAGGGCTATGTCACATAAGGATAATGAGGTTTATGTCAGAAATGAAATGATGTTTCACAGATGATGTATGACCAAATGATAGGAATGTCAAAAGTTTTCCCAAAACATGATTTATGTATGCCAGTTTTATGTCAAGAACAAGATAGGTGGGAATGATATGGATTAAATGGTTGGATTTCAAATCCAAAAGGAAGGCCTAGGAGATGAGATGACTTGCCCCCAAGTGTAAGAGTCCACATAGATGATTTATTTTACACATGATGCCCGTTTTCTAGGTTTTCATCATGGTACTTATCCTGGGCGCCTATTTGCCAGGTTTTCACCATTGGATAAATTTTTTCTCTTTACTATTTTCTTGACATGTTGATTTTTTTGGTGTCACTAAGATACCTATTTGCCAGGTTTTCATCAAGGTGACGATGTTTTACATTTTTCAATTGTTTTTGTATTTTTGATTTTGTGGATAGTCTGGATGCTTTAGGTAACCACTGACTGTTTTGAATCCACTGACGGTGTCGATGTAGAGACTAGTACCATGATATGCCAATAATGACCTTGCTGAAGGAGTTGTCTTTTCAGGATCATAGCACTTGCATACAACTGATCGATGTCATTGTGATCCTTTCTTATACTAGAGTTGGCTTTATCAGAATACACACATCACGATAGAGTGCCATGAGAGTCCTTATGGTAAAGAGTTGTTTCCAAGATGTGACAGATGTGTGACATGGGATTTTTGGACTTTAGATGAGATGTAGGATTATGACGAATGATGGTAGATGTGGAAAGGTTGTTTGGATGATTGGATGAATCACTTTTTATTTTTTGAACTTGGGATGGTGGATGACAGATTTTGGAGGGATGGCGTTTGGAACCAACACTCTTAGATGCCTTGCTTGATGACCATTTTGAAGGAGGTGGACATCTGTTATATGTGGGAGTCCTCTTTTCTTGTGGCTCCACACTGTAATTAACTTTTACTTTTGACATATTTTTTTTGCTTGATCCAATTTTCTTTGGGATCCATTTTAATTTCATTTGTCCACTTGTCTTTTCGTTTGATTCGATGGCCTTTCACATTTGATTTTTAACTTTGTAAGACTTTTGTTTTTTTTGGTTCCAAAGGGAAGGTTTAAGATGTTGTGAATGGTGGTTTATGGTGTGGGTGGATGGGGTGATGGAAACAACCTTATGGCAAGGATTTCTTATGGACTCTATTTTGACGTTTGTATCTGACAAGGTTGCCCCCAGTATTAAGGAGGTTCCACTGACATCATTTGATTTTCTAACTAAAGAATAGCCAAGACCTTGATGTCTATAATTTTCCTGAAGTTGTATTGGTTCTTGAATTCCTTGCTCGTGTATTCCTAGTCCTTTTCCTTGATAATGCATGCTTTGACAAATTCTATTTGCGATGGGGTGTTTGTTGTTTTGAAAGAAAGATGCTAACCCATCATGATGTATGTGGACACTGTTACTTGGAATATTTTCATCTATGAGGAAGCTTGCTCTGACAAAGATAGATGACCCTAGTTGATAAAGTGTCTTAGCTTCACTGTCGTGTTGGACATATTTTTGACTGATATCTTTGGTTTGATCTTGTGACATGTCAGGTTCAGATGATTCTACTAGTGATTCCAAGCCAATGTCAAAACCGTCTTGATGGTCATTATCATATAGTCCCATGAAGTTAGCTATAGCTTCATCATTTGCAAATACATCCATAGTGGAAGACTTTTTTTTTGGAGGAAGATCATCTATGGGTCCAATGGAGGCAAGTGTCTCATCTTGGAAAGTGTCGATAGTCAGGGCCTGAATAGGTTTGTCAAGTGTTTTATCATAAATGTCGTAAGGGTCAAGGAGTGGATCATTTTGGATTTCTTGGTCAATGGTAGGGTCTTGTTCAAATATGGGGTTGTCATGGATTTGGAATTCTTGGTCAATGGTAGGGTCTTGGTCAAAGATGGGGTTGTCATGGATTATATAATTGGGAATATAATCATTGTCGAGGATAAGTATATTTTCAATGTCATGATTGTCTTAAAGGACTTCTTGGATGGACTGAAAGATAGGGTCATGGGATGGACTACCTTGTTCTTGACATGAGGATGACATTATAAGGTCATGCTTTGGGCTTTCGTTTTGAGATGTATCCTCAATTTTAGACAATGGGATGTGCCTTGGAGTAATGACAAAAATTTTATGACTAGATGTGGCTCGTGAGGGGGTGACTTGAAAAGGATTAATGGATGAAGGACTAGGATAGGACATGGGGACTTGGACTAGAATATTATGTGAAAGACTAGGATAAGAAATGGGGACTTGGACTGGACTAGTTGGTGATGACATAGGACATGACATAGGGACTTGGACTGGATTGGTGTAAGGTTGACTAAAATAGGACGTGGAGACTTGGACCAGATCAATATGGTATGATGTAGGGACGTGACATGAGTTGGTAGATGGATGATAAGGCATGTAGACTTGGATGGGATTGATAGGTGAAGGACTAGCATATGATATGGAGACTTGAAATGGACTAGTGGATAGTTGGTTTCCCTTGTCAAAGCTAGGATAAGGTTGATTAATAGATTTTTGTTGTGGACTAATATCATGGATGGTGTTAAGTGACTTTTGGTAGTGAGGGTAGATGTATAGAGGACTAGGACTCATGGATTGTTGGTACGAAGGACATTGATTTTCAGTTTGGAGGAATTGTCTCTTAAAATCAAAAGCTTGTTGGTATTGACCTCTACAAAGTAACTGGTATTCAACTTTACTAGCAAGCCTATCAATATTTTGTTGAAGGGAAGACAAGGTGGTGGATGTCATGATGTTAAATGTAGAGTGATAATGACGTTTGTTTAAGGGAAATGACTAATACAAGGTGATAAAATTGTCAAGAAAGGATGCCAAATGCCAAGGTGACAATGAAGACTAATATGCAAATGTTGACTAAGGAAAATGACCAATGCTAAGTCTAGATGCCAAATGAGGACTATGATGAAAGTTATGACAATATTTTTGGATTTTTTTTTTTTTAGGATAAATTATGCAAGGTGATGACTAAGATGACTTGAATGTCTAAATAATGGAAATGCAAAGGTACAAATGACTTGGAAGAAAGTTTCCTAACCATCCTATGCTTCTAGAAAAAGATGTTTATGCACAGTTTGGATAAGTTTAACTTTGATTTCTGGTTTGTGATAGTGATGTTTTGTTTTGTTGAATGTATGAAAACACTTGGCAAGCACAATATTTTGGTGTATGCAAACACACATGAGACAAGAATGATCCTAATGGGCCAATAGGCCAAGGGTTTGTATACTTGGTATAGCCCACCGATATACCCCAGATTGGTGTTAAACACCTTTCCTTCTCGAGAGCAGATAGTTTAGAAGTTTGGTAGCATTGGCTCCCCTCCATGGCTCATTAACGTCATTTGAGCACACCAACTTTGAATTCTTGGGTACTGAATTTCGAAGAACTACTATCTCTACTCAAAGGGATCAATCGTGAGTGTCTTCGGGCATGATACTGTACCCTGCACTATACCAAGCAACAACTAAAGAATGGTTGGCCTCTAAAAGAAAAGGTGTTTAGTATGGTCATTTCATTCGTAGGGCATGATCCATGCGGTGAGAGTCCCCTTTCGGATTCATCTCATCGGAACCATACATGTGATTCTTGGGCTTTCCCCAAGAATCCACTTTTATATACCAGCTGAAAGTCCCTTGGGTTCAAGGTGCTACCAGTCTAAGTCATCCTAGGGTGATTACTTTTTCCCACCAGAACAGGCCCAAGTTCTAGAGGAAATAATCGTTTCTCTTACACCCAAGATCGTATCAATGCGCAAGGGGAGAGGATACTTCGATTATTGCATCAAGGTGACAAAATTTGAAAACACTTTTAAATTTTAATTACCAAATGATAATGTGAGGACACACAAGACACTTTGTTCTTTTTAAAAGTTTAACTTGAAATATGAAAAATAAAGTTCATTTTAAACTTATGCCTTGAGAATGCGAGTTCATTTTAACCATATGAGTTTCAATGCATGCTTGTGTTCATTTTAACCCAATGACATGAAAATGCAAGTTTTAATTGTAAATTTTAGGCCCAATGAGTGATTCATGCAGATTTGTTGTTCGTTTTAACCCCCATGAATGAAATATGCAATTTGTTGTTCATTTTAAGACCAACTGAGTGACATGCAAATTGTGGTTCATTTTATCCTCATGAGTGTAAATGCAATTTGTTATTTTTGAAAGCAAACAAAATTGATTATGCTTAAAGAAATGAAAAAACTAGATTTTTGTTTCTATAGAAACAATTTTTTAGACTCCCTCCAAGCTATGCCACATGCTGAAAACAAGAGATTACTAACTCAAAAGAAAGGTTTATTGACAACAACAAATTAAAATAGTGATAACTTTCTCAAAACTTAACAAAATTTTAAATCGTTTAAATCCACGAAAAGCTGAAAATCAAACCTTCAAAACTCAAAAAGTATTTTTCCAAGATTCTACACAAAAAAAATGTTATAGGAAAAAGGAAACGTGGGTTTTAAAAGCTAGATTGAAAAACAACAAATACTAAAACAGCCATAACTTTCTCATATCTTAACAAAATTATAAACCGTTTGAAGTTCCGGAAAGCTAAGAACAAGACCTACAAAAATCAGATAATAATTTTTAAAGATTCTATGCACCTATTTTTTGTGCTCAAAATAAGATGGGATTTCATATGAATTCTTGGCTGTAACCTACAAAACAACAAAAACAAACAAGAAAACAAACCAATTTCTCTGCAAAATTATAGGATTCACGTCGGGTTCACTAATGTAACTAAGGGTTATTTTTAGGTTAGATTAATCAAATGAATTTAAAGCATAAACCCAAAGAAATAATGAAGTGCAAAGGAACAATAAATGAAAACACATAAAATAGAACAATCTCACCCAATATTTTCTTTCTCCATGGCTGATCTCCATTACACCTTCTAACTTGTTGATTTGTGTTGCCCTCAGATCGAACGTGTGAGCAATCCTTGATGAAGTCATACACAAGCTTTGAAGGATTTTCTTCTAAAATGCCTATGCCTATGACCATATGATCGAAATGCCTATGCCTAAAATATACCAAGACTAAGTGGAATAAGATAAATAAATGCAACAATCTCTATGAAATATCTAAGTATGTCAATGCGTAATCTAAAAATGAGAGCGAAATAGCATTTTATAGAAAATGTCATTTTGATCAAATGAACGAGATTGACTTTTGACAGAGATCTAAAATTAGAGGCCTAGATTAAATTTGACAATCCCTAATTAGGGTTAGGGAAAAATCATTAAGCGAGTGGTCAAGATTTCATTTGAGAGAATCGAATCAACGGTGGAGAATAAATGAGATAATTAATTAGAAAAATAAAGATTTTTAAAAATCAAGAAGATAAAGACTGCCTGATTTGTGAGATTTGAAAAATCAAGAAGATAAGAGTTGGACTAAAGATCAGATTTGAAAAATCAAGAATCTGCCCGATTACTTGATTTTTGGAAGAATATTACCATTTTGAATTAAATTAATTCAAAATATAGATTTTATAAAATAATAAATAATCAATTTTCAAATTATTTACTAAAATGAACTGGCAGTTAAGAATGTGATGACATTTTAAATAATTTCATTTATTTAAAATGAGGGAAATGTTGATCTTGACAATTAAATAATTAAAGATAATTATTTAATTTAGAAGATATGATTAATAATTAAATAAATTAATAAATTCATTTAATTAAGAGAATTAGTGACATATTAAATAAATAAATAAAATTCATTTATTTAATAATCAAGAGGAAATAAATGAAGAAAGGTAATTTAAATAAATTAATAAACTTATTTAATTAGGGGAAGACTTCGACAATTAATGACGTATTTAATAAAGAAATAAAATTTATTTATTTAATAATCATGAAAAATAAAAGGACATGAATTAATTAAACAATTATGACTTATTTAATTAATAGATGAATGTGGACCAAGGACATAATTAAATGTCATAATTATGGTAAGACGAAAGTGGTTAAAATAGAGCTTGCAGGCCTAGGTCATTTTTATGTGTCTATAGAGATAAGTTCTAGAAGGACAAATCATCTTCTAGAAGAAATCTTATCCCTACAAACATGGAAGGGGAAATTACCAAATTTATTAAATGATTTATTAAAATGCAACCTAGGACTAAATGATATATGACCTAAGTTAACTTATGCTAGTGTAATAATTAATTAATTACACTAACACCCCCCCATAGGTTCAACTTAGGGAGGAAATGCAATGATTATAAAAAGATAATCAATGATGGGTCCCATCTATGAGGCCGTGTTAGGTACCCATGTACATGATAAAGATGTAGAAAATATCCCACAACTGGAGAAAAGGGGAAAACCTAGTGGAACAAAACCCCTCTCCAAAAAGGAGATGAAAATGCAAAAAATGTGAGATAAGATGGGAAGGATGGAGGACTCCCAAATACCCCCCAAGTACACCATCTGTCACATGGATACAATAGAATAGCTCCTCCATAGGAGGGAGATAGAGAGACTATATAGCCCCCTAGAAGATGTGATCACCTGTGAAGATGGTAAGTGTCTGAAGACAAAACATGATCCAACATCGACAAACAACTTGTCTCCCTTTCCGAAGAAACAAAACCAAGTGCAAGTGCAGAGATGCTTCCCATTCTAGATAGGAATTGAAGGAAGGAAGGATGAAGGTGGATGTCGATGATGTCTCTGAACTTTGCTCAAATGTCTCCTTTCTTGAAGATAAAGATGCCATAGTCAATGAAAAGGGTGACAAATTAGGACGATGCAGAAACTAATGTTGAACAATATCCAAAGACTGAGATGTGATGAATGTGATGGAGACTTGATAGCCTCCCCTGAATGAAGTGTCCTCAAAACCACTGAAAGAAATCTGAAGAAAATCTAATGGTAGATGTTGAAGAAACCTCAAGTCCTGAATGGAATGATAGGGAAGAAGTCTCAGATATGAAATATCTGAAGAGAAACCAAGTGCCTCCAAGATAGTCTCGGGATCCCCAAGCATGGTTGAGACAAAAGGATAAGGAGACTCAAGAAAACTCTCCAAAGGTAGATCTAAATAGAGGAGTGAAATCTCCTCAAGAATGTCCTCCAAACCTATAGAAGTAGGCAAGTCAGTGATACCAAAAACAAAGCCATCCTGTGATGTCAAGTCTAGAAAACTAGAGGTGTCCTGATGAATGATGATAGTGGAAGCCTCAATCAATGAATCTATACAAGGAATCACTAATTGTGAAGGGATACCAACTGTCTTTGCTGGAGAATAAGTACCTGAAGGAACCTTGTCAACCTCTTCGGAAGATTCAAGGCAATCGACTTCTTGCACAACAATATCATCATGGGGTACTTGATCTGAAGAATGATGTTTTGAACCATGAACATTGGGGAATGGTGGAGTTTTTGAATCTCCATATAGCTCCCAAAGCTTAGTCCAAAGAATGTGAGGACAATCACAATGATCAATAGTATTCAAAACATCACAATCAACTTGCATAGTAATAATCTCTAAGATAGTGTACCTGTTGCAACTCCGAGCAATTTTCTGAATACCTTCACTTGGACGGGGAACTATACCATACAAATAAGGAAATAGATCAAGTGATTAGATATGGTGGCTCATCTCGCCATTGTTTATAGTTACCCTTATGTAACATAACTAGAGAAGGAGAATATGCAAGCCTCGTAATAAAATTTCTCCAAAAAATAATACAAAGACACTGACCTTCAATAGAAAATAAAAGCTTCCAAATATGATGTGCAACTGAAGTGATGTTACTCGGATCAAGAAATATTTTCCCAAGCTTCAGGATGAACAGGTTATTAAACAAATGCACCAAATTGAAAAAAACAATGCAAGAGTACCTGGACCTAAAATTGATCAAGGGGTCTGAATTGATGAAAAAAGCTCTGAATCACCTTCTTGATGCCACTGGAATCACTGAAATCTAATGAACGGTTCCAAAGATACAAGCCTTTGAGTCTGGAGTGGAGGTTTAACTTTAGTTGAATGTAAAGAATTTTGTGAGAAAAATTTCATAGAATGGATGTCACCACTGGAAAGTTGACAAAATTCTCTTTTCGACGGTATCTCGTTTATCAATTTTTGACACCATGGGTGAAAGTTATGAGAAAATGAAAAAAAAATGCCTATATGAGGCACTTTGTAGGCTAACGAGGTGCAAAAATTTGGCCCTTGGGCACTAAGCACCTGGTTTCTGATATGACTAGTGCATAAGAAAAAGAAAAAAAAGTGCCACCTTGATGGTGGTGACGAGGTTGAGAGATCGGGTGGAGTGGTGAGTCCCAGTGGCACCGCTAGCAAGCCTTAGCCCATGGTTGTTGATGTGACCAGGGTAAGAGGGAGAAGGCAGGTGGAGTGGAAGAACCTGATGGCAAGGACAAAGCACTATTGACAAACAATCGAGAGTGATCAACCAAGAGGAACTCTGGTGGATGGTAGAGAACTAGTCGGTCGGTGGGTGGGATGAAAGACGACTGGTGAGAGCATGCCAATGAAGGTGTTCGATAGTGAAGATAGGATGTCAGTGAAGGATGGTCGACACGGGCCCGGTAGGAACGCCGATAAGAGCGTACTCCCACTGCAAAAAAGATAAATGCAGGTGTTGAAATGTACCACAAACCACTTTTCTGTAGACTTTGAAATAAGCTGACAACAAAATTTTTATTTGATTTTTAATATTGTGATAAGTAATTAAAAATCAAAACATTCAATAATTTTCCAATAAAATTTTTATAATCTGCAGACCAATGGATAAAAAAAATATGCCGATGATTTTAAAAATCAAGCCCAATTATAATATGCTAACAAAGATTTTAATTTGAAGGTTTCCCAAAAAATATTTATTCTGTAACTATAGGATAATGCCCAAATATTTTTTTTTTCCAATAGTATATAAAAAATGCCCTGAATTTTTTTTGAAAAAAAAGGTGCCTACTACTAATTTTTTTTTTCCTCAGAGGACAATTGACTGGGATGATGTTTTTATTGCAAATTTGTACAAATAGTACCAGTTGATTTTGTAAACCCAAATACCTCTTATGGCTCTTAGGTTGATGTATCCAATTTTGATGATTGGGCAGGTGATCCTAGGGTTTCAAGGCCTTCTGAAGACAATGGCGAGCTTGGATTTGACTCTATTTGCTTTAGAAATCAGCTTTGTCCCCAGGTGGAATCAAGTAGCCTTCAATGGAAACCTTCAAGCCTACAAGAATCTCGCACACCAACTTTCTTGATCAAGGGTTGATGCTTCACTGTACAAGCTCTGATACCATGTTGAGATTATGGATGCATAGGGTCCCTGAAGCTGCAGTCTTCAATGGAGGACCTTTTCTAGGAAAGATAATCAACCACATAGAAAATGTTGAAACTAGGCATGCACAATGGAGATTCTATATCGATGATATGATTGATATTGATATGTTAAAAATGAACAAGTTGCCTAATTATATAGGCAAGAGAGAAAACCTAAGATGCATGAGATGTTGCCATGTGTCATGATCTAACAACATGTGACAACATGTGAACTCTAACTAGGAAATTATTAAATGTTGAGATAAGTTCTAGAAGGACAACTCATCTTCTAGAAGGAATCTCATCCCTACAAACATGGAAGGGGACATTACCCCATTTATTAAATGATTTATTAAAATGCAACCTAGGACTAAATGATATATGACCTAAGTTAACTTATGCTATTGTAATAATTAATTAATTACACTAACAGTCAAGATCCATCTCCTCCTCGTCGATGGATGTAGGAACTATATCCGCAACAACCTGACGATCTAACTCTCACCAATCTCTCATCGCTCCTATAAGATAGAAAATGTACACAATCAGTAATCATCATCATGATATATATATATAAACAAAGCATAAAATACTCAAGTACATGCATAAAATCAAATATCATCACCTATGTCTCTAGTCAGATGAGGAATGTCAACCTCATCCTCTCTGGGGGGCATCAAGGATGTGCTATCCTCTCTCTGACTCTGGGTGTCGATGTCTGTTGTAGCTACTGCATGAGATCTAGTCCTGTAAGTATGTGAGGACTCTCCATGCCTATATTGATCCTCAATAGCTACCTCATCACCCTTGCTCAGGGGTGGCTTCTCCTAGTAATAATAATACTCCTCATAATCCTCCTCATCATTCTCTCCTCTATCTTGGTCCTCATAATTAGGATCGACATCTGACTTGTACTCCTCATAAAGAACATCAGTGAAAATATTTGATGTCCTATATCGTACCTCATTTTATTTTTTCTTTGGCTCATCTCCCTCATCTGGTGCTGGTCCTGCATAACCTACAGGGAAGTCCATGGGGAACATAGGAGTCGGTCATGCATATGACCACCACTCCTTGTGCTCATCTATGTTGTCGACATCATCAACATTAAATGCTAGTGGCTGGTAATGATCTAAATCATCAAAATCACTCTCAAAAACATGATCTATAGTCAACTGAATAGTATCACTTGGCCTCTGAGAACTCTGTACTAATTGTCTAATGAAGGGGTATGTCCTCAGTGTTGTCTGTACCTATCCAAATTGTCACATGACTCACCCATATTAGAAAGGTCATACAATGTATTCATGCCTCCCAGTTAGATACCTATACATTTGCATCCTCGGTAGTTATCTTGTGGGATCTAGCCATTGTAGAGTGAGTAGATATGGTCTCCACAAGATATCATCCTCCATCCAATCAAATATCACCCTCCAAAAGTGTAAATCCCCATATTGCCACAGGGATTTCAAAGGATAGCTAAACGCTCATGGATATCTTGTAGTTACCACACAAGGGAATCTGATAGGCCTAGTGCATGTGAATTGCTCGAGGCACCACACCTATAGAAGCGTACAATGCACCATACTGTCGATATCTCAAAACATAAACCAACCAAGATCATAATAAAAGTATGCTAAAATGCAGCGGCCCCAAGCATAAACTATCCTCTGCTCATACGTCCCTCATATCAAATGTACCATTCCTCCATCTAAGTGTGTTGCTCATCCATCTGGATTGAGAACCAACACTAGTACACAAACACCAATATATGACTAAATAAACTACTAAAAATTGCATATAAATGACTACCTTTAGTCACATGACTAGTAGTGGTTTATTTGTAGTCATTTATAACACCACTAAATTTATGACTAAACAATTTTAGTCATTTATTTAGTCATTGATTTTAGTCATTAATTTGGTCATTGATTTGGTCATTGATTTAGTCATTGATTTAGTCATTTAATTAGTCATTTATTTAGTCATTAATTTTAGTCACATGACTATTTTAGTGGTTTATTTGTAGTCATTTATAACACCACTAAATTTATGACTAAACTATTTTAGTCATTTATTTAGTCATTTATTTGGTTATTGATTTAGTTGTTAATTTAGTCATTTATTTAGTCATGGTAGTGATTTGTTTAGTTATTAATTTAGTCATTGATTGTTGTTAACTAGTCATTTATTTAGTCATATATTTAGTCATTACTTTAGTCATATATTTAGTCATTAATTTAGTCATATATTTAGTCATATATTTAATCGTTAATTTAGTCATTAATTAATCATTACTTTAGTCATATATTTAGTCATTACAAATCAAATCTAACTTAATTAATCCTCACAAATTTATGCATATAAAATTCAAGTATCATAGATATTCAAATGTTAAAAATCACCATAAAATAAAGACTAAAATTCTTGAACAAATCAAGAGGACCCAGAACACAGTATTTATGAGTGGGGAAAAAACCACTATGAAAATTTACTTCTTTAAGCCTCATTGGCAAATCAAAATCTCACTGCTTACATTCAATGTCTCAATGACACTGTACAACTTACAGATACTATATAAACAAAATACTCCTATTTTCATATACTTATACTATTTTCCCCTTAACTGCAGTTCTTTTGGAAGGGAAATGACCTCCTATAGGGGCTTGGCCCATTTAATCCCCTTGTAAATCCACAGCTTTCCTGCTACTATTGGTTTCAGCTCCTCCAAAATATTCCTCGCTGGTATTCATGACCTTTCATTTCTCCAATTTGGAGCTGCAACTTGAAAATAAAGGTTTCAAAATTTGCACATCAAAAACTCAGAAAAGTCAAATAATATAGAGGATAAAATTCAAACATTTTCTTTTCCTTTTCCAACTATGGCACCCTAAACTTAGGTGCTAGATATAATAGTGAATGCATCAAAATTAGATATAACATCCATCAAAAGCATATTTGGATGTAAATTTTTATCAGATATTGTTGTTAAAAGTTCCACTAATTATAATAAAGATAAATAGTTTTACCTTTTTGCATCAACTAATGCAATTCTGATAACTTTTAGAGGATTGACAATGCTAGCCTTTATCATATCAACATACTCACCTACAAGTTGCAACACAACATTAAACTTATTAATTAGACTTAACATCTAAGAAAGAAAAAGAAACTTCAAACATTATCAATTTAGTAAAAAAATCATCAATTTCAAAGATCAAAGTAGCCAATGCTTCACACTCTACATCCTTTGCTACAATCAAAACAGGCCTTTGTTTCTATGATAAATGCAACAAGAAATTATGTTATTTGTCAAAACTTATCACTATGTACTTATGAACTCAAGATCATTTAAATTTTCAAACTAATCAACATGACTACCTAATTTTTTTCTATCACATACACTTTGGGTATGGGTATGTGCAGGATCATCATGGAAAAAAAAGGCCCTTAAGTGGCAAAAAATTCAGAAAAATTAGAGTTAGGCAATTTGATGTAAAAATTTGAATAAGTTATCTATATTATTTCAAAAAATGTAAGAATAGAATATGTAGAAAAATCAATGTAGTTTCTAAACTACTAGGTTTTTTTAAATAAAAAAAAATCTATTTGGTGAAAATTTGAAATTTCAATGCAAAGGGTACTTAAATTTCAAAGAAAAATAAGAAGTAGGTGTCTATCCGACCACCCTAACCACAATAAATGGTAATATTTTGTTATAATATTTTAGATATAAGTAGAAGACTCATTCCTAGATGTGATGCATATTTTTTGTAATTTTTTTCCAAAAAAATATAAAAAATATAAATTTTTTGTAATAATTAATTATGATTTTTTTATTACAACTTTTAAAAAAATATAAAAAACTTGTATGTCCGACCACCTTAACTTGGTCAAACTTCATGAAATTCATTTTTCTTTTTTAATCCTATAGTATGTGAAGCATAGAATGTGACACACATATTTTGGATTCAAAAAATGTGATATCATTTGAAAGCTATAGATTTTTTCAATCAAACTATCAATCAAGACTTTAGTTGTAATTTGAATAGAAAATGAATAATAATTACTTATTAAATTCAAAGTAAAGAATAATTTATATCGATGGAAAGATGAGAATCTCCTTTAAAATCCCTTTTCATTTCATCAATTTTGGGTAAGAAAATAGTTGTTAGCCACATACCCATCATATTGCCACTTTTTGGCCCTTCATGATCCTACACATACCAGTATACAAGATCATTGAGAATCCCAATTATTGAACTAAGAAATTCAGCAACACAATGAAATTATATCTTAAGTAAAATGTAAATCAAATCAATATTACATGTCTAGCTTATCAATTGATCTCAAATTGTATATACACCTTTTTCATATAGCTTAAGGACATCTACAATAGATATGCACAAAATGAATTTGGTGGAAAGACTTTAAAAACTTTCAAGTGAATACAATTTTCCATCAATGCATAGACAATACATCCCTATAAGAAATATTATACTCCCTCAATTAAATATTATTACATATTATTCTATTGGGGGAAATTTACTTTATCGGGGGGACTTTTGTTTAGAAAACCTAGATCACCAACATATCAGCTCATGTGAGAGGTCAATAACCAACTATTAAGCCTACACATGGTACATGCATGCACAAAATAACAAAGAAAAATAAAGATCAAGCATCACACAATAAGTATAAGACAAAAAATGTCAAAAGAGCTGTGTTAGGACTAAAAATAAATAATCCCACATATTTGCATTAACATCTATTCATTTATCTCCTAGTCCTTACAAAATCTCACCAGACTCAATTTCATGATCTAGACAAATTACTGAGGTTCATGTAAAGAATCCATTTTTGTAACCAACATACCCAAATAATCACATTCATGAAATCCATTGAAGTCCTTTGATACCATCGGGCTAACAATACTCTATCGATGGAACTCCCATAACCACCCCACTGATAGCCCGATAGGGGAAATTCATATCCTTACATCGGCATAATATCCTTCCATCACCACAACTCTGGTGCATCGGCGGAATGAATGATGAAGCTCCCCTCGATAGCCCAATATAATCATGGGGTATCAAAGTCTAACACTTATCAGTGAAGCTGGGATGCATGGGGTAACATTGTTTGATGTCTTACCGATAGACCGAAAGAAAAACACTTATCAGTGGAGAAGGTGGCCATCGGTGGAAAATGAACCAAGGTCCCAATGATATAGTGATGAATGATTACTACTAGCTGATGTGGCGTCAAAAGCATTGTCGAGATATTTAACATAAATGCTCTCCCAGATGACAAGACTGAAGCAAGTGGTATATTAATGAGCCACACAAAGGTGAATTGCACCATGAATTAATCATACAATTTGTAGAAACCAGAAAGGCTACGCTAAGGGAAAAAGTAGAAAGGATAGAACTCAGAGTTCTCATGCAGTGAAGCCAGGAGAAGCAAAAATTCACGTAAGTACTCCACTCTTAGCTAGAAAGTTGCATTTTTTTAGAGTTTGCAATGGAAGAAAATGTGGAAAAACCTAAGGAAAAGAAACAAAAAAGTGAAAAGAGGAATTTAAACCAAGACTTGATAGATCAGTGTCCGGGGTCAAGGCCAAGACCCAGAAGAAGTGTTCAAGCAAGTAAATTGTTAGATAAACATAGGGGTCTTGGGGATGTTTGGATGCCATACCAGGGCTATTAGATTTTTATGTATCACTACAAAAAATAATTCAGATTTCAACCAGTATGTAACCCATGGAGACTGAACTTAGGAAGACTTGTCGTGCCAAACATGTTCATCAACGTAGAATTGGTGAAAGCTCTGGCCAGTCGGTATAATGCCAAGAAAAGGACTATCCAATCACCAAATGGGGCCGATATGCTTGTTATCTCCCAAGACCTAATCTCTAATGTATTTCAGTTAGAAGGTTCCATGAACTTGTCATTCACCATTAGAGACTTTTTGATAGAATACCATTGCATGGATACTAGTTACAAGAGATGGAAGCTAGCTTTGCATAGACCTAAGAATGAGCAAGGTCAACTCAAAAAATTATCAAGCAATGAAGACCCTCCATTTCATATAGATTTGTTTGAAGAATACTTCCAATATACCTACTACTCAGTTGGTCAAGTCTTGGGAATTGAGGTTCCACCACTTATGTCTATTGCACCGATGGTTCTAGCAGCTGATATACAAAGCAAAGATGCTAGGTCATTCAACTATGCAAACTATTTGGCGAATGCCCTAAATCAAGGGATTGAAAGAATAAAAAAAATAGTGATTGCATAGATTTCAAACACTATTCCTTGTTAATGAATTTACTTTTATATGAGGGACATGCTAGAAATGTGTGGGGTAAAGAATTAAGAATCAAAGACATAGATAAAGATGGAAACTTTAAACCTGTAAAGATGTGGACTGCACTATGGGATAGTTGATGTGAGAGGTCTCATTATTTATATTTTAAAGAATATTTTGTTAAACCACTAATGAAGTTGCTAGGCTATTCATATGATCACAATTTATTCCCTAAGGTCCAGAGATTTTTGATACCAAAGGAAAACAGCCCAAGAGGCAAGGTGAACCATAATTGGGGAGATTGGTATGCCTTCTCCGATTGCATAGTAATAAGGGTTTATGGATTTGAAGGGGTTCCACATTTTCTACCCCGAGTGGTTCCTAATAGAGTTGCTTATTTGGAAATAGTACGACAATTAGCAAGGTCTGATACTAAACATCTCAAGAGTCATAATAAACAATCACTCTTTCCTAGCACTCTTTGTTTTGGAGATTTCACAATATGCACCATTGAAGGATATGAAGAAATTGATGCTAAATTAGCTCATTACAACCTTCCTCTTGGGTATGAAAGAAAGAAATTTGATGCAAAGGGATTTATTCATCAAGCAAGATTAACTCATAATTTGTCAAGGTATGAGCATTGGTTTGCACTTGATGATGTGATCAGGAACCGAGATGAAGCTTCCACTAGTGAGAGAATGGCTTCATATAATAAAGTTGTGCTTGCAGAGGAATGGAAGAGAAAGAATGTACCATCATATAGAGAAGCATTTGTTGATATACAAGATCCCTTGGCTAGGATTGAGCAGCTAATTTCACATATGAATGAAATAGTAAAAGATGTGCCCTCATACATTTTTGATACATCTCATACGAGTTACATAAGAATGGAGGCTGAGGATGTGGAGCCTTTGGATCACATACCCCCACAACCCACCCCTGATGTATGTTTCTCCATTGAAAACAGTGAAGAGGAAGGAAGTGATGTGGAGAGTGATGGAGAGGAGAAACCAGTGGAACAAATAAAGGCTCTTGTGATTACACAATATGAGCCCCCTTGGGAACAAATAAAGGCCCCTGTGATTACACAATATGAGCCCCCTCGGGAACTTGTAAAATTTGAAACATCAGATGAGTTATCTGATGACATTAGGGTCAACATTGGTCATGAATTCATTTCTGATAATGATTTTGTTAAAACTCCCGAGTTCAAATCATTTTTCTATGAGTATAAGGGGAAGAAAATAAGACAAAAGTAGCAAGAAATTACTCTTCAAAAGGAAGTTGATGCCTTAGAAGAATTGAAAAAAGAAGTTGACAAGGGAAATGTAATCCATCACTCCTAAAAGAGGTAGAGAATTACTTCAAGAGGCTGGGGTACTACTTCTACCAGGATGGGACATGAGCTCAGGAATTGTGTTCGACAATTTCAAAAAAAGAGGGGATACAACAATGAACTTATCAGAGGAAGCTAGTGATAAGATATATTCAGGATCTGGATATAATCCATATGAGGATGCCTTGCTTATTTGGTCACTATACCCTCATTAGAAGAGGCCGACAGTGATTGACAATCCTAATCAAGTATTTGGACACCTTTTGGTCAAAAGAGTTGCAAACACTAATCCCTTAGAAACTGCAGAGCTGAATGTCAATGTGGCAAAATTCACTAGAGCACAAATTGAAAAATTGGTCAAAGAGAATGACAAATTGAAAAAGCAGTTATCACATAAAATGGAGAAGTCATCTTCCTCTTCTGCTCCAGAATTGTACGCTCCATGGATCGAAAAGGATAAGAGAGTGTTAGATGCATTAGCTGATGCAACCTATTGGAAAAACTCCCATTTGAAAGCCCAAGAAAAATGTAAAACATTAAAAAAGGAGGTGAAAATCATTAAGTACAATGCTATGTCTGAGATAATCAAAGAGATGTTCAATAAGTTGATAAAGCAAGATGACGATTATTGGGTTGTATTTAAGAAAATACAATCAACACTAGAGGAGAATGTTTGGTTACAAGGAAGAATGATTGATAAAAAGAAGGAGCTTCTGGGTAAACAGATCCTGAAAGACCAAACACTGCAAAGATATAATGACTTGGTGAGATCCCACAACCAATATCAAGAAAGACTCGAAGAAGACGTCGGTTGTTTTAATTTGGTTCCTCCACTCCATGATGATACATGGAATCTTCGAGAAAGGGATGATTGGGAAGCATAATTTACAGAGTTTCTAACAATTGCATTGCAGGAGATCAATGACGAGGATATGGTCTTGCAAAATACTCATAAACAAATTGAGAAATTCATGTACATAGAGTATGATATGAAGGTGGTCATATCCAATGCCGAAACTCATGCAGAATAGGGGTACATTGATCACCTCTCAACTTTCAATCTGTTTATAAATCGGGTAGTGGATAATCCGGGCACAACTGAGCAATAGTCAGAATTGGTCGGTGGTAATGATGTGGACCCTATCATACAGTAAAAGCTTTGAACAGGTCTTAGATGACCGACAGGATTTTACTCGGAGATTAATGGATTGGTACACATGTTTATGATTGTGTTAGTTTCTTAAATTAAGTTCAAAATCATGTTTTGTTATCAAGAGTCGTGTCTTTTGGTCTGAAGCTTGTTGCCTCTCATGTATATAAGAGAGACCAGGACCAAAAGAAGGATATAGGAGAAGATAGTAGGTGAATAGGGATAGATAGACATAGAAAGCTTCCATAATGTTTCCATTTCAAAAGACTATGTTGCAGATATAATTTTGAGGAAATCAATGAAGGATCTTGATTCTGTGGCTTTATATTGGTATCAATTGTTTGTTGAAAATATTTAATTATCTAGTTGTCTCTAGTTTAATATTTCCTTGTTATTTAAATTGGTATATCAAGTATATATTCAATTTATCAATGAGAATTTTTTGTTTGATGGAGGAGCATCTATTTTCCTCAGATGTGAAAAAAATTTCATGTTGCACTATATTTAGCAATTCTGCAAAACTTGACAAAAATGACTTGCAACAACTTTTGATAGTTTGCAATTTTACAACTTTTTTGAAACATTGTCTTTTTTACCCAATTGACTCTAAAATCATCCTAATTCATAGTGAATGGTCTCACAAGACCTAATTAACATAAAATGACCCCCTCAAATGCTAAAATGACCTACTAAGATGCAATGGCCTTCAAATTTGAAAATGGAAGCTTAGATGCTCCTGCACCAACATGTATGCTATATGTAGAATCATAGACAAGGCACCTGAAGTGTTTGAAAAAATGCCTCAAATAAATGTGGTCTCATGGACTGCAATAATTGTAGGATATACACAAATTAGATCTGTTGAAAAGGCTTTAGAAACTTTAAAGCAAATGCAATTTGCAGGTTGTTCCAAAACAACCTATGGTGAATTTGGGATATGTTTTAGAAGTCATTAAAGGGTATCTAAAAAATGGTTTTATATCTTGTCTACAGTGCTTGAGGATTGAAGGAATTGAGAGATTGAAGCCTATTTTTTGTGAAATTTGTCTAAGTGAGGTTGAATGGTGCTCTTGATTGCTATCAAGCTCCATGTTGGAGATGTCCATGCTAACAATAGAGACCTTTTTGGAAAATCAATATATGGATATTGAACCCACCATGCTGGTCCACCAAGATTATGGGACCATTATCCAATCATCAAACAAACAAGATCAAATCACTTAAATGAAATATAACCTCGACCTATAACAAGTTAATGATAGAATGTAATAGAAAGTTGAAGGTAGAGGAAAATTTCTTGGCCTTCACATAAATTTGATGAACCAATTTTCCATTAACGCAACTCAAGAACTCAACCAAGGTAGCAAAGAATTAAAAATACAATGGGGGAAAGGAACCAATGCTTTGGAAAAGGATTTATCCAACCACATAATAGGTGGGAGCACATTGTACTAGATAAATCTTATGCAAAATAAGGTGGGGGTAGTTAGTTCCATTTTCTGTAATGTGGTAAGAGTCATATAGGTAACATTATGTCAGGTTGGGGAACTCTTCTTGGAGGTTCTAAGTAATTTTCCTCTTTTTTATAAGACTATGTTGGTAGTGGCACCTAGATCACAGTTGTTTGGTGGGATTCCAAACCCAGACAATGAGGTGTAGTTGTGGAAATCTCATAGAGAGAAGCTACAAGCTACATGATGATTTTGTCGAGGGAATTTATATTAGATTCTTGCTTAGTGTGGCTTAAGACACGTGCAGATGATATTCTCTCTACAGATAGGCTTGGGAAAAAGTATTTGCTTGATCTTGTGAAAAGTGGCAAGGAACTTGCAGAGAATGAGACATTGATCAAAGAAACATTGGATAGTCTGAATGCATTTGAAGGGAGCTTGGAGTGGCTAAAAATGGTTTTTGGATCAAATGTTGAGTTTCCATGCCAATGCATGTGTGAGATTGTTTTGAATCACTCAAAGTTTGTGGGATGAACTTTTTGAAAGCTTGTTTGTTAGTAGGATGAAACACATAATATTTGATGGATTTGCATATCTGCGTAAGAGAGTTAAGGTTGGTAAATTCCTTGAAGCCATAGTTACATCTATGGAAAGTTACAAAGATATTGAAACCCATTTGCACAAATTAACTACTAGTGAGGGTTGGCTTGTCAAGAGAGGGGACCTAAAAAGTGTCAATTTACCTAGGTTGAGTTTTAGCTTTATGATGACAAATGATGAAGACTAGTTTGGCCACCTTAACTCTTATTTTTTAACTGAGGTTAGTCAAATAAAAGATACCATAGATGAGGGTTCCAAGAATATTCTAGAAGACCTCCTAAGTTATCTTCATGCACATAAATATCCTTCAAGGATAAATGATTTAGCACCTTATTTGCAAGTCCAATGCTTCCATTTTATCTCAACATTGATTGTTGAGATTGAAGAACATATTGCACATCTTTCAGAAGCTCTCTATCAAGAAATGAAAAATGAGGAGATGCCATAAAAAATGAACAAGGAGACACTAGAACCAAAAATTATAGTGGAAAGGGAACTTTTCTTAGGAAGGCTTTTAGTTGATCTTAGTTTTCATTCAACTTCCCTTCCACTATATCTTGTCTTGTCTCAGCTCTGGTTTGTCGAGAAAAAAGCTTCAATTTGAGGGAAAGGATCTTCAACTTTCAGATACTCCAGTACTGATTTTGATTACCCTCTTTTAGACAGTTTTGAAAGAAAAATACTAATGAGAGTGATTGGTTTGAAGCTTGAATGACAAGATAAAAATAATAGCACCAAATTTAATAAACTGAGGAGAGCTATGCACAATATTTGTATCAGAGCTCATAGCATGTGGATATTGTAGATAGTTGAACAACTTTCAGGCATTCTCACAAGATATCTAAGGGAGGATGATTCTTTATCCATGACAACTCCTTTGAAGGCATGTATTCTCATTTGTATTGCATATTTTGTTTGTTGTGGCTTATGGAGTTGGTTTCATTTCCTGACTCATCTAATCATTGATCTCTTCTTGTAGTTTTCATGAGATTTCTTCTAGTTCTAATTTAAGTCATCATGGTTTATATCTGGATATATTAATAACCGAATGAGAATAAAGCATCTAGAGTAAAGAGCTACATTTGATTCTTTCAGTCACTTCAAACTCTTTATTGCCCAATAAATGGAAAATACTAACATGTTCCCTTTCAACCCTTCCAGTCCATATTAATCATGGAGATGTAATCTGTAAGTATGCGAAAAAGTATCAAAGGGGATCCAAAAAGATAGATATTTTCATTGGGCCTGTGAATCAACTCTTGTTGTTGGCGTCATTTGGTAACTCCTATTTTTGGGAATTTAGTAAGAGTTCTCAAACAAATTAGGATGACATCTACTGTACAATTGAACTACTATTCCACTACATTGTAAATGTTAAACCCCTACCATCCCTTCACTCCTTTCATTGTACTCTACATGGTTGATATAAGAAGAGCCACTTTTCACTTTATTATTGTTCATCCTTTTTCTTTACGTGCTACTCTATTTTTTACACTCAACTTCAAAAGTAATTTGCATGCCCCCTCAAAAAGTGGAAGCTAATTTTAAGAATTCAAATTCTGAAAATTGTATAGAAAACTCAATCTACATGTCCTTTAATATCATTTTTATAGATAAAAAGTAAGTTCTCATGTGAACTATACAATTTGATAGTGAAAACTTCGAAAAGGAAAGATCACTTTTAACATCTCATAATGGAAAAGAAAAGAATAAACAGACCTCAATTCCAAGTTCTCTATATAAATCCTTAACTTATGCAACACAAGATGGATTTGCTTTTCCATAATTAGCCTAAAAAAGAAGATAATCATTGTTAGTCAACAAGCAGCTAGTAAAATTATTAAAAATAATGGATCATATGGATTATTGGCTTAACTGTGTATAGATTTGAAAAGTAAAATTAACTAAAACCATGGAAAGTGACTTACCACAATATTCTGCACAAATTGTGTCCGATGTGGAAAAATGGGCAGAGGTTGCAATCCAAAATCAGGTGTGCTTTACTTCTCCATTTTGGTAGGCTACCTTGAAAATAAGGTTTCGACTCACTGCTCCATTTTGGTGGGCTACATTGAAAATAAGGTTTTCATGGAGGTTTTAGAGTATGTTTATTAAAATGAAAATCATGCTTATAAAAAAAAATTGGTCCGTTTTCCTCTTAGATTATTTGATTGTTTATTCTTATTTTTTTATTTTTCAAGGTTTTTGGGTTTTAGTTTTTTAGGTTCTCTTATGGTTTTCGTTAATTTTTATAATTTGGTGGTTTTTCATCAATTTAGAAAAAACTTTGGTGTTCATATGATGACACCACAAAACAAAATATTTATTCCACAAAAAATATTTATTAGTAATTTTATTTGTAATATGTTATTATTAATTATGGGGGGCTACGATTGAAAATAAGGTCTTGACGAAGGTTTTAGAGTATGTTTATTAAAATGAAAATTATGGCCAAGATTTTAATAATGAGCACATTTATTTAGTTATTTATTTAGTCATTTTTATTTTTCTAATATTAGTCATTTATTTAGTCATTTAGTTGTGATTTTACCCGATGACCAAATTAGTCACTTATGAATGACCAAATTAGTCATTTATTTTCTAAATACTACTAGTGTTAGTCACCTGACTAAAATTTTTAGTCATGTGACTAAAAGTTTTAGTCACATACTCATTTATTTTCCAAATTCTACTAGTGCAGAGCCATTGTGTGCATCATAATTCGTCTAACAAGCAAAGCTTGCAAATATAATAGCATGGGAAGCTCGATCCATGCTCTAACCTTCACGTCATGTACAGGTCCACCTAAAAAATATGGTATGTCCCTCTTCTTCTCCTGGAATGATTGATCCCCCCAAAAATATACCCACTCTCCCTGAATAGGAACTTGAAGAATGCGGTGTACGTCATCGAGAGTGATGGTCATTTCCCTAGTGGGAAGATGAAATGTACAAGTATCAACATCCCAATGCTCGCGCAGAGCCATAAGAATGGTGTCATGGTATCTCATAGGAGGCATAAGATACGCCCAATAGATATCCACTGACTGTAAATTCTCTATCTCTAATGCCAATAGCACTGGTGCATGATCTCTTAGAAATGTGAGTTGTCTTCCTCCTAGCCAATGCTGCGATCGGGTAGGGACCTATCAAAATCATCACAAACTACTCTAAAATCCATTTAATGTCTTCAATTTTCACATATTTTATCATGCAAGTGTGCTAAAGTACAATATAGTGTGCTTTCCTAATGGCCCTAGACACTTTAGAACCCTTTTAGGACACTTTGTGAAGAAACAAGACACTTTGCGAACAAAAGGGACACTTTGCAAACAAATGGGACACTTTGTGAAAAAATGGGACACTTTGCGAACTTTTTTTCCAAGACCCTAAATTAACCTATCCATGCATTAAAATCATTAAATTATTATAAAATCACAAGGAAACAGTTGTAGAATTGACTCACCTCATAATACAACTCGTTGCATGCCACTTGCTCTTGAAGATCATCCAGCTGTAAAGGTGTGTAATCCCGTTTGCTCAACATTTTCTTCTCTCACTCATCACTCTCAAGCTAAATGAAGGTAAAAGGAATAGTAAGTGACACGTTACTTTCTTCTACTTCTTTTCATTCATTTTCACCTCTTTTTACTCTTACGCATTAATGTAGGGTTATTATCTTTCTAAAGAATTAATAAAGTATATCTTGTTCAAATCAACATAACGGGCGCTAGGGTAATTTATTTTTGACACCATTTAATGCATTGGAATCATGATTCTACACCCGAAATCATCATTCATCTATTGTGATGAGGCATGGTACTTGGAAATTCCTTACAATTGAATCTTTCTTATTTAATGTGGCTAGATTGCTACCTTGATTCCACCTCTGTAAAGTGAGAGAAATCAAGGCGGGCATACATCTACCCTCGAATTGGATTCCTAGGAGCTAGATAAAATGATTTTTGGACAATTAATGAATGTGTGTTACAGGATGTGGTTCCTAATGTTGTGGTTTTGTAGAGAACTACACTAGGGGCTTTGTTCTCCTATATTTTGAATGAGTATCGGGCATGTGCAAGATCATCATGGAAAAAATAGGCCCTTAAGTGGCAAAAAATTTAGAAAAAGCAGAATTAGGCAACTTGACATAAAAAATTGAATAATTTATCTATATTATTTCAAAAATATGTAAGAATATAATTTGTAGCAAATTTAATGTAGTTTCTAAACTATAGGTTTATTTATTTTTTTAAAAATCTATTTGGTGAAAATTTGAAATTTCAATGCATTAATACTTAAATTTCAGGGAAAAAATAAGTAGGTATCTGTTTGATCACTCTAACCACAATAAAATGATAATATTTTTATAAGATTTTATATATAAGTAGAGGACTCATGTCCCGATGTGATGCATATTTTTTGTAGTTTTTTCCAAGTAAATAATTAATTATGATTTTTTATTACAACTTTTAAAAAATAAAAACTCATATGTCTAACCACCTTAACTTGGTCAAAACTTCATGAAATTCATATTTTTAATCCTATAGTATGCTAAACATAGAATTTGATGCATGTTTGATTCAAAAAATGTGATACTATTTGAAAGCTATAGATTTTTTTTCAATCAGCCTATCAATCAGGACTTTAGTTGTAATTAAAATAGAAAATAAATAATTATTATTTATTAAATTCAAAGTAAATCATAATTTATATTGGTGGAAAGCTAAGAATCTCCTTTAAAAACCCTTTTTGTTTCATCAATTTTGGGTTAAAAAAGGTCATCAGCCTCATACCCTACAAAAACCCATCATATTGCCACTTTTTGGCCCATCATGATCCTACACATAACCTATCCTTTTATGTAATAAAGTGCATCGTTTAGAGTTCTTTAGCTTACATATGCATGTAAAGTCATATGGACGCTAAAGTAGGGGATAAATGTTCCATATAAAATTGGACCATCTTGAGAAAAGAGACAATTTCACACATAATTAGACCCACTTTTGAGTCCCCTCACATCATTTATCCTTCAAAACAACATTTATAGGCCCCTAAGAACCATTATTTTTTATCTAGAGGCCTATTTCACCTGAGAAATCACCTAAAACCAAACAAACAATAGTTAATTCTTTCATATCATGAAATCCCACCTTCAAAAGTCAATAGTGGGACCCATTTTCCACCTTGGGTGAATGAGTCCCCTTGGTGGTACCTATTCGCCAAGGGTAGCGAATGAGTCCCTTTTCAGGGAAAATTCAATTTTGAGGAGGAATTCTATTAATTTAACTTAAATTTCTAGCGAATTTCGGCCTCTTAGGTCTAAATAATGGGAAAATTAGGTGTTGTTGATTATAAATACTCATTTTAAGTCATTTTACACATCTTTTAGTCATTTCAAAAAATAAATTTCTAAGTCAAGTCTTCTACAACAAGTTTCATTAGCAAAAGTTGAAGTTTTAGGGCAGCAAACTAGGGCTTTTGTAGGTCTTGAAGCTCACTCTTTAGGTCAAGATCTAACATTGCAAAGGGTTGATGATGGATTCCTATGGTGAATCATGAAGAAATCTAGGTTGAGGAGATGCAACTAGCCATCAAATTACACCTAAAGACTTGGTTTCGAAGTGATTCCATCTTCCATTTTCACTCTATCTTTAGATTAAGGTCTATGTTTTGTTTACTTTCCATTTTCATGTCATTTTATCTCCATTTCCAATGTGTTGTAAGGTTTCTAGGGTTGAGATCTTGCATTACATAAATCATATTTTCATTTCTTATTCTTGTACAATAGAATGGGGCTTTTTTCATACTTCAAACTTTCTTAGTCTTTAACACATTTAAGGCTAGGTTTTTATGCATATTTTTCTCCATTCAAGGTTTAATTACCTAACTAGGGGTTTGGCCAAGGAAAACCCCCCATTGGAAAAACAATTTTAAGTTGTTTTGTAGGAATTTTCCAAGATCTCGAGTCAGGTTTTTGTCAAAAATTACTATGCAGGTGTCAAGGTGTAGAATAGAGATTTGAAGTTGCAGCAATTTGAAAGTGGACTAATTTTCCATGCATGGAGAATGAGTCCCTCTTGAGATGCAGTTTTGAGTCAGATGCAGATCCTAGTTCCCAGTTGACAGAAAATAGCTTTTGTGTAGAAAAACCCAGAACTAGGACTGATTCACCCAGGGTGGCAAATGAGTCCCAGTCAGCTCAAAATCAAAATTCATCAATTTTCCATATTTTTCTCCAGTCTTCTTCAATTTCCCAAGTGCACACATTCTGAAAAAAAATCTTTTGTTTAGTTTACTTTGCATTCTTATTCAATCTTTCAAGCTTTTTGCAAGCCACACTGTGTTTTCTAACATAGCTTAAATCTTAAGTTTTGTATTCATAATCAGTCATTTAGATCACTTAATTGAATTTATATCATTTCATTTAGGCATAAAAACATCACACATTGCATAATTTGAATGAACTTAGCTATCATTTTTGGCCCTACTCTCTCCTTTTAGGTGAAAAACCCTAGAAGAGTTAGGGAGTCTTATGGGTGCCAAAAATATACGGTTCAATATCATAAACATACATCTTGCATTGATCATCATTATCATTTAAGTTGTGATGAATAATATATATTTTTTATTCTAAGCATCTTAAACTGTTGCATACATATCATGAACATTTACATTATCCATCCATACATCCATATGCATACATCATCATATCATAAAGCTACATAGAAAATACACAAAAAGAAATGCATCCATATCATTTGCATCATAGCATAACATTTACATATCATATCATGCATCCCATAACATGTCATGAAAAGATACTAAAAAAGAATATAACATTGCATCCATCCATATCATTGCATCAAATCACATATACCATCACACATCGCCTAAGTATAAAAAAAGTGCACCCATACATAAAATATAAGCATAGATCATTATCTCACATCATATGCATCCATACATTCATAAGCATGAAATAAGGTGAACACATCACATCGCATATCAAATACATATCATCATATATATCAAAAAATCATAACTTCCATGGTCCAATATCTGAATTGGTGTATGAATAATGATCATGAATACAATATCCATGAGGCTATCAAAAAGGAGCCCATGAATGTATATCTGTATAAAAGTATTGGGAAGTCATTAAAAAAAAATTGTACACATGAGCTAGCCCTAATGGTTTCTCCCCTCTCTCGCCTATCTCTTTGGTTGATCCTTTGCTCTAGGGTGGGCCCTGGTCCTCTAGGAGTAATCCGGCTGTCTAAACACTGCAGGGACATTCCTATGGTAATGCATCCTATAGTAGGCTACCTCAGTAATGACCTCTTTGTATAAATTGGTAGACACTATCCATCCTTGGGATGTAGTTGTCATCGAATCAAGCTACTGACAACTCTTGACCTCTAGCGCTAATTGCATCTCAGTAGTCTGTCTGAGCTACTGCTCATGGTATCGCTCTATCATAACAAACTATACTACTATTGTGCATGATCCCTCTTAGTATTAATCACCAAAATCTATTGATGGGCCTGATCCCTCTCACCCATAATGGTTTGAACCTACTATTGATCCACTAGTGGTGCCCTGGGAATCTACCCATCTTGGCCATCCTGGCTATCATGTTCCCTCCCTCTACCCTTTCCTCTGTATACACACCTCCCTCATGGTCTCACTCATGAAGGTGCACCCATTAGATCTGTCAACCGATGAGGGGGTGTGAACCATGCATCATATGCAGGCGTCATCTAAGCATCCAACTATCCTTGATCGTAAGCCCATGGATGAGCCACTAATTGTTGAAAACCCTCAACCACCTTAGGAGTTGGGATCATAGGTCCCCATGTAGGTACCTTTCATGTAGATCTAGAAAAAATGGCTTTGCATGCATTGTCTAGCCTATCCTGCCTCTCTCCAAACTATCAAGATACCTTGTCTTGCAAGTATCTCTCAATGATAGTGTGCTCTTGACCTTGCATATACCAGGTGTGTCTGGGAAAGAAAAGTTTTTGCACATTGTCCAACATGTTGGAATTTGTATCTAGGGTCCCCATCTAAATACTCTCATATCATCAAACACTCGGTGCCATTATGGAAACCCAAGCTGCCCAGTATGTTGTAAAGTGATGGAACCTTTGTATCACCAAACCGTTGGATCATCTGGCTCTACATCAACCATCTAAATGATTGATCAAATCACAACAATGTACTCCCAATCCCAAATGTGTAGCAAGGTGACCCCTGTATCGATTTCCTTACCATCATAGTACATAAAGTTGTGCATATCATGATACAATGAGGCCAACATCACTAGCCCCCATGTAAACAATGTCTTATAGAGCATCCTATGCAATACAAGGCCCCATCCTAGGTTAAATCCTTTGCTTTGTAAACTAGGAGCAACTAAATTTGAGATGATCCCTGCAACTATCAACCTAAAAGTGGGAACTCGACCTCTATACATCTCGAGGTCAACCTATGCAGTGACTAGAACGATGTGCTCAATATCCATCACCTCATGGCAGGCATCGTAACCGCCATCAGAGTCATAGATCACACACACAATTTAACCTTAAAGCTAGGGTTTATCATCATTTTCACACATATTTCCAATCTAGGGCTTATTTTGCATCATTTTTTGCATTTTTGGCATGTTTTTTGCATCCTAGAGCCTTTTTGACACCCTGAGGTAGTTTTTTACCTTTGTTGAGAAATCAACCCAAAATTCTAAATTTCCACTATATTTTTCAAGGGGGTAGGGAATCAAGCTAATCCTTCTACTGGGGCATCTAAAAAAAATAGAATTTTTTTATTTTTTGATATAAGTAGTAGTTTTCATTTGAAAAGGAATCAGTCTCTGAACCGAAGTAGTAGGTACCTTGCTTCAAAGAGGGGCAAAATTAAGACACTGAAAAATATCTCAAATAATATCATACACTCCAATCAGGTATACTAACGTCATTTCCTCTTCAAATCCATTCTCTTTTTGCTTAATTGATTAAATTAGCCTAGCTATTTAATTAATTGGATAATTTGCATTTATTAACCTAATCAATTTAATCAGGTTAATTCCCCCCTTTCATGCTAACATTTCTTCCTATTAAATTAAATAAATCAAACTATTTAATTTAATTCCCTAATTATTCTTATTTAATTAAACAACCCTAAGTTATTTAATTAAATGTCATTTCACAATTCCCCATTCATTAAATCAATTTATTTAATGAATATCATTTAATGCTTCTAAATCTCCTAATTGAATTAATTAACATTGTTTAATTAGAAATTATATAACTAATCCAATTCCCCCCACTTGCAAGGGAATATTCCAAAGTAATATTCCTTCCCCTTTTGCGCAAATTAATTTAGTTTTAATTAACTAAATATCCCTTTTTCCTCCACCCTTGATTATTCCAAGGAATATTCTTTCCTCACTCACTTGAAAAAGGGAATATTCCTTTTTCTCAACAAACTTACTTAGCTTCATATGCAAGTTATCTCCAAAAATTCTTGTGCAAGTTAACTTTTTACCTCTTGTACAAGTCAAAAGTGTGTTTGTTTGAGGGAATGTGAACCCTTGATTAAATTTCATCTTGAATTATCACCCATTGATGAGAATCCATGATCCATGCCTCCAATTTCTTCCATCCTTAACTGTTGATTAGCTTTTTCAATCTCAACCCTCCATTTCTCATTTGTTTTCCTATAAATATAACACTATTTGGAGACAAATGGATCCATCTTTTTTTAAGAGCAAACTCATGTTGTTGAAATCACTCACACTCACACTCAGTTTTAACTCACTTTTAGCATATTTTAGTTCATTTTAGTTGCACAATAGCTTAGCTTCCATTAATGGATTCCATAATTCATTCATTTAGCTAATTAGAGAATTAGAAGTTTGAATCCTTTTAGTTTAAATCTCATTTAGTTATCTTAGCAATTTCATATTTGCATCTTTTAGCATGAAATCATGTTATATTAGCTTGTGCAACATACTGATTTTTAGCATAAATCATGTTTTCATTCACATCTCACAACCGTTTCATCAATTATCTTCAATAGAATCAATTGAAACAAGTTCACTGATCAAAAGATTGGGAAAGGGTTGTCATTTCACATCAAAATGACACCAATATCAAAATGAGATAAGTTTCAAATGGGTTAGAATAGAAATTTTAATGTTTTCATAATTTAGAATGCTTTGTTTTAATGAATGTTTAGTTTAATTTTTAATTCAATTGATTTTATTTAGATTGAGTATTAGTGGAATGAATGTTTTGATTCTTCATGGATCAAGAGTAATCAACCCATACTAATATCCTCTATCGACAAGTTGCATCGGGTATGGCTTCCTACAAAGCCTTCACAACCTCATTTATCAATTCTTCACTCTTTTGATGAGTCTCAATTATTTCTTTCTAGCCATATGTGTGGAAGAAATCTCCTAATTGAAGCTTCTAGAGTAGAAAGATCTTGTCCAAGTCCACATTCCCCTATTGCATAAGCAATTGTAGCAGTTGGGCGGACAAAATAGGCTAGAACTACAATTACATAGTAGATTCTTTAAAGAATCTCTAGGAGGGCCAAAAGATTCACTAGTTTCCTTCAAGCCTTCCTCTATAGCCTTCTCTTTCAATTCCTTCTCCTTGTCTCTAGTGTTAATCAATGTCTCCACTTTTGTCTTTCCTTCTACATCACTGAAGGTATCTTCACTCTTTTTTCTCATCACCCTTTTCTATACCATTTGTACCGTTAGATAGTTATGTGTTATCCAAAGGGATGATTGTCTTTTGTTGTCCTTGAGTGTTTTCTATATTTCCCTCAGATACTAGAGGAGGTGTAGAATTATCCTCCTTTGTAGTTTCTTCTCCAGTAGCTGCTTTTCCTTCAACATCTCTTTCAAATTCTACGTTTTCCTCTATAGTATCTGTTGTCACCTAGAAATGCACCCTATGTGAAGTTATAAGAACTAAGCTCTCTAGTGAAACATGGGATCATTTCAAGGCTGTGAGTCACCTGAAGTTGAAATGAACCTCTAGAGAAGGCCGACTTCCTTTGGTGTCACCTAAAACTAATAATCTTTTTGAAGGAAAAAGGAGAGAGATAATGCATAAAAATGAAAATTAAACTCTAAGGTGATGCACCGAAATGACAGGAACAATGAGATACTCGAGCTACACTTGAATACTGGTGACATCCATGAGACTGCACAACAAGATCCTATGGATCACACATTCAAACAGGTTTGACATGCACATGCCTTCAAGAAGGAAAGGAATATTTTCACAAACTAGAAGCTCATGTGTAGGATTAAGTAAACACAGTTTGTAACCTACATGATACTACTTCTGCAAAGAAAGGTACGACATGAAACAAAAGCTATAAGGAAAGAGAATATTTCACTAAGTAGCTCAATGAATCACTTAAAAAAAATACACTATACTTGACAAGAATCAAAAGGAAGAATGATGGGCCATCAATGGTAACCAAGGTAGATTTTGTATATTATGTTCCAAATTAAGTTACAGAAACCTGCTAGTCTGAGAGAGGACTGCAAAAGGGTCACAGAATTTAGAGGAGCATACATCAAAACTACTTACAGAAAGGAAAAAAATGCCTTATATATAGAGAGTGTCGGCCCTTTAGGGCTTACAAAAATATCGGTCTCAGAAAAATCTATCCTAAGATCTTTTATGGAGTTAATGTTGTCTACCATTGTGTCCCTATTATTCATGTCGGTGTGAAATATTTCCTTCAGGGGAAGCCTTCAAATATTTTGTTGTATTAATTCCTCTATCTCTGTGTCCTCTTGAACCTCCTCAGTTGAGCTACTTTGAATGTTTGTGAGCTCATGGCTGATCCACGTAGTGCTTACTCTATTGATCTTATTGACAGGGGGAGTCAAACAATCGAATTGTCAAAGGTTCATATTTGGCTCCTTTAGATTGGTCAAGCTCACTCCACATAGACTCTTTGGGCAGTCAAAATCTCTCCTATAGAATCACATGTTGGTGAGACACCTATCATGTCTCCCCGATGCGATTAAATCCTCCTGCAACCAATCGGTATAGCTTGGAACTATCACCGAGAGCTCCTATCGAGCCTGAAGAGTCATACTGATATCGCCTCGAGACCATCGGCAAGATGCAAATTCTTCGTTGAGACATCATGCCGACTTCCCCACTTTACTGAGCTCTACACTTCTTTCGGAGAGACACCTGGGAACCAGGAAGACTTTATAGCGAGGTTCATGTCATACCGATATTGCCTCTATGGTGGCCAAGACAATTACTATCAGAAAGACCTTTTGTCGAGCTCCCTCTACTTTTTCTGAGATCTCCCTATCATTTGCTGTGACTTTCACCGGTCGAGAAGACATCATGGCGAAGTCCACCGGTCATACCGATTCCTGTTTTTATCACTGAGACCACCTTTGTTCATCGAGACATCTCTCTAAATGCCTTGTTATGCCAAAATATTTGTTTTCTGGCAAGCTCCCTTTTTCTGTCGGTGAGACTCTGACTGTTCACTGGGACCACTCACTGAGCACCATAAGTTATCTCGAAGCTCCCGATTGAATGGCCTATCGGCCAGAAAAATCCACATGATAAGAGGTCATACCGAACCCTCAAAGTTATGGCGATAGGTTTTGTAGCTTCATTCAGTAGGATAGAAACTAGGTCATAGCAACCTATTCAAAACAGAATGTATCAAGTAGCCAGTCAGCCAGACAGTGAAGATGTCATGCCAACCTAGCTCTAATGGAGGCTAAGCATAGAATATTGAGGCATGCTTCCAATAGATCAGGCCTCCCAACTAAATTCCCCATGAAATTTCATCAGATGCATGAAGTAACCCTTAATGGAGACATCCCATCTCACCCCTTAAAGACATCTGCAACATAGATGTTTTGCCTAATTGAGCCTAAGGGTGATAATTAGGTAACATTTTTGGTGACCTTTGCTAGATGTTTGCTTGCTAAACATGAAGACCAGTAACCTGGGCCTATCCATTGGGCATGGAGTCATTGGGAAAAACTTAGGAACAGACTTGGAGCAGCCTTGCACATGACTAAAGCACATTGCTACTTGAAATATAGTTCACTTGGAAACTTATTGAAAACTAGAAAAACTGCTAAATGGAAAATACTAACTGTGTTGAAACAACACTTAGGGAATAAAATCTATAACTAAACCTATTCTACCCTAAACTAACCAGTAAGAAAACTAGTTAAACAAAACCATTCACAGGATGGTTAAAATAGTTTCCTTTTCTCTTCAATGTACAATGGCCTTCAAGCTTAATGGTAGTTGAATAGAGATGGTATACTGAAAAACGTTGAAAAAAGAAATGCACTGCCTCATGAAAGAGGGTAACAAGTTCACTTACCTCTCTAGATAGATGATATGTATTGTCAACCAAAGTAGGATAAGTGAACTAAACATTCTCTTGATTAATTTCCAGTGCATCTTGGATATCTTCTTTTGTTGTACCTTCATGTGTAGGTACAAGATTGGTGCTTGGTGTTGTTTTGGGCTCCACCTAAGCTAGGTACCTAATTGGATAGCCTTTGGTAAGGGTAAAAATTGAACTTTCCTTGCTGGCCTCTCATTGATCTCTAAAGACTTCATCTTTTCCTTGAAAAGATTCCGATTGGAGGTAATGTGCAGGTTGTTCATTGGCTGCTACATTTTGATCCTCTTAACTAAGGAGTTGATATCCCTGCTAGATAACTGAAAAACAAATCTTCAAACTGTGGCTCCTTATGCTCTTTTTCCATGACAGAATACACCTCCTCTTCAACAAGGTGGGGAAACTCATCAAATAAGTTCATAGGCTGCAAGGTATTATCTTCAACAACTTCTTCACTAGTCTCACTAACTTGAATGGGCAGATCACATGCTTCTGTTTCATATGATACTTGTTCATCATTTATGTTGGAACAAAAAACTTCTATGATATCATCTAACTCATAATTTAGCATTAAATCTAGATGAGTTTTATCATTTAGTTGCTCCATACCAGGAATAGATGCTATCATGCATGTGAGATCTTCATCTTTATTAACAAATTGAGGAATTTCATCGAACAAGTCAGCAATATTCTCTAGCCATTCCAAATCAACTAGTAAATCAGGAACCTGCATGCTCTCTTCTGCTTGCTCAACATAACCAGGTAGTTGATCAAATAAAGAAGTTGATTGTTCTTCTTCATGTGGTTCCTTTTCCAGAGAATTTGGGCATCCTATGTCTGCAAGTGGAGCTATTTGACTAGTAACTCCTGAATTCTACTTTCAGCCATCTTATAAACAACATCAGAATTTTTTTCAAATGAATCGAAATCTAAGGGGTTCAACAATGAATTTGTTTCAACATCATCTGCACAGGTGCTATTGTTGTTTTGCTGACTGCCATCGATCGACAACTCTCCAATGTATTCTTGTTGTTCAATCATTTGCTGCTGTTGCTTTCAATATTCCTCCATAGCTAGATGCAACAGATTTGGAGTTCTAGTCCCTTTCGTGGTGAATGAACCAACTTGATCACTAGGCTGCTCTTCCTCTGTGACAACTCTCTTCTCCTTGGAAATACCTTCAAGGTGCCTCTTTTGAAACTCCTCCATCAGTTGGTGCTGATAATCTAAGTAAGCTTGAGTATTCCACACATGAGTAGAGAGTAGCTTCATTTGTTCTTCCTTAGCATATACTTCCTATTCAAGGCATTCCTTGAACTAGACTCTCTTTGCCACTCTTTCTGGATCATAAAAATAGACTTGTTTAGCCATCTCTTGTTGCTGCATAATGGTACCCTACTGCACCTTGATATCAACCAACATCTTAGATAGGTATGCAGGCACCTTACTGATATCGTTAATCTCCATATTGTGAAGACCTTGATTCAAATCCCACAAGATATGGTCAATCTACTGGAGCAGGTCCAAAACATTCTGGTATGGGTGTGTAGGAGCAGCAACATACTCATTATATGGAGGGCAATAGTGAGCATCTTCATGAATATTTGACATCTTTTCAAACCAAGAGCTGGGAACTCAAAATTAATAGATTATTTTGACACATACCAACACTTGTTCCTGTGAAACCAGAAGATCTGAGCTCGGAGTCGCAAGGTGTTGTTCACTTTTCCTCAAAAGGCTAAAAGATACTGAGGTAGACACCAAATCCCTCAGTATGCTAAATTTCTCAATGATGCACAGGTACACGGAGTCACCATGATATGCTGATGTTAACCTCAGAAAGGCTTGAATCTTACTGGTTACATATCAACACCCTATAATAGATATGAAAATTCTCAAACTGTCTGCTCGACAGTCTCACCAGGCGTGCCAAAAATTGTTGTCACCTAGAAATGCACCCTATTCGAAGTTATAAGAACTAAGCTCTCTAGTGAAACATGGGATCATTTCAAGGCTGTCGGTCACCTAAAGTTGAAATGAACCTCCAGAGAAGGCTGACTTCCTTTGGTGTCACCTAAAACTAGTGATCTTTTTGAAGGAAAAAGGAGAGAGATAATGCATAAAATGAAAATTAAACTCTAAGGTGACGCACCGAAATGATAGGAACAATGAGATACTCGAGCTACACTTGAATACTAGTGATAGCCATGAGACTACACAACAAGATCCTGTAGATCACACATTCAAATAGGTTTGACATGCACATGCCTTCAAGAAGGAAAGGAAGATTTTGAAAAACTAGAAGCTCATGTGCAGGATTAGGTAAACATAGTTTGTAACCTACATGATACTACTTCTGCAAAGAAAGGCACGACATGAAACAAAAGTTATAAGGAAAGAGAATATTTCACTAAGTAGCTCAATGAATCACTTAAAAAGAATGCACTATACTTGACAAGAATCAGAAGGCAGAATGATGGGCTATCAATGGTAACTAAGGTAGATTTTGTATATTATGTTCCAAATTGAGTTACAAAAACCTACTAGTCTGAGAGAGGATTGTAAAAGGGTCACAGACTTCAAAGGAGCATACATTGGAACTACTTACAAAAAGGAAAAAAATGCCTTATATATAGAGAGTGTCAGCCCCTTAGGGCTTACAAAAATATTGGTCTTAGAAAAATCTATCCTAAGATCTTTTATGAAGTTAATGTTGTCTGCCATTGTGTCCCTGTTGTTCATGTTAGTGTGAAAGATTTCCTTTAGAGGAAGCCTTCAGTTCTTTTGTTGCATTAATTCCTCTGTCTCTATGTCCTCTTGAACCTCCTTAGTTGAGCTGCTTTGAATGTTCATGAGCTCATGGCTGATCCATGTCATGCTTACTCTATTGATCTTATTCACAGGGGGAGTCAAATAGTCGAATTATCAAAGGTTCATATTTGGCTCCTTCAGATTGGTCTAGCTCACTCCATGTAGACTCTTCGAGCAGTCAAAAGCTCTCATATAGAATCGCATGTCAGTGAGACACCTATCGTGTCTCCCCAATGTGATTAAATTCTCCTGCAACCAATCAGTATAGCTTGGAACTATCATTGAGAGCTCCTATCGAGCGTGAAGAGTCATACCGATATCCCGTCGAGACCATCAGCAAGACACAAATTATTCATTGAGACATCATGTCGACTTCCCTGCTTTACTGAGCTCTACACTTCTTTCGGTGAGACACCTAGGAACTAGGAAGACTTTATAGCAAGGTTCATGTCATACCAATATTTCCTCTGTGGTTGCCAAGACAATCGCTATTGGAAAGACCTTTTTTCGAGCTCCCTCTGCTTTCACCAAGATCTCCCTGTCATTTGCTATGACTTTCACTGGTTGGGAAGACATCATGGCGAAGTCCACCGGTCATACCGATTCCTGTTTCTATCGCTGAGACCACCTTTTTTCACCAAGACGTCTCTCTAAATTCCTTGTTACGTTGAAAGATTTGTTTTCTAGCAAGCTCCCTTTTCTATCGGCGAGACATTGAATATTCACTAGGACCACTCACCGAGTGCCATAAGTTATCCCGAAGCTCCCGATTGAATGACCTATCAGCCAGAAAAATCCACGCGATAAGAGGTCATACCGAACCCTCAATGTTATGGCAATAGGTTCTGTAGCTTCATTCTGCAGGACAAAAACCAGGTCACAGCGACCTATTCAAAATGAAATGTATCAAGTAGCCAATTGGCCAGACAGTGAAGATTTCATGCCAACCTGGCTCTAATGGAGGCTAAGCGTAGAATATTGAGGCATGCTTCCAACAGAGCAAGCCTCCCAGCTGAATTCCCTATGAAATGTCATCAGATGCATGAAGTAACCCTTAATGGAGACATCCCATATGGCCCCTTAGGGACATCTGCAACATAGATTTTTTGCCTGATTGAGCCTGAGGGTGATAATTAGGTAACAATATCTTCCACATCAAAAAGAACATTATCAAGTGTGTATTGCCCACTTCTGTTACATGCTCATCGTGAGCATAATCAAGATGTACATCTTCTTCAACATTCTCATTTGGAAGAGGAATCTCCATATTCATTTCTTCTTTGTTCTCCAGGGTTATCCCCAATCTTTGTACTAAGTCTACAACCTTTTATGTGGACTCTTTTCAAAGCCTCTTGAGATCATTTTGATCTCTACTCATGAGGTTTGCCAACATTTTCTTTGTTCTAAATTCATTATTGATCAATGTAGCCAATTTGGCTTTATTTTCCTCAAAAAGAGGAGCACTAATCTTTTCCAATGCATAGGATTTCAATTTAGCCTCTTCCTCTATGGCTTCTTATCTTCTCTCAATCAATACATTCCACAATTCTACATGTATTTTTTTTTCTATATTCCACATATCTACTTCAAGAAAATAAATATATTTTCCAATAGCTTCAACAATGGTGGCCTTGTCCATGTTATCTACCTTGGTGTATAGTACAATAGTTTCCTCTAACATTTCATGTTGGAGAATACCATTGAAAGTGCATCTACCTTCATAGGACTATGATTTCTTACCAAAGGTTTCTTCTTTTTCTTTTTCTATTATTTCGGCGTTTTCTTCTTCCTATCTTTTTCCTTCTCTCTCTTGTTGATCACAAGGGATTTTTTTTCTTTCTCTACTTGAGCCTCTTCATCTATATCGACAATATCAATTTTTTTCTTCTTTATACTTCCTTCATCTTGTGAGGCTTCTCATTTCCTCTTATAGACCAACTATGGCCCTTCTTCTTCTTGATCATCCATGTTCACACCCAAGTACTGCTCTTTTGTAGCATTGGTCTTCACTCTCCTTTTCACAGGGACAAATTGTTGTGCTTTTGGAGAATCATTTTCCTTCTCAGGCCTCCTTTATTGTTTTATTGAAGAAGTCTTTTCCTTCACTGGAGCACTCTTAGGTACTTTCCTCTTCTCTTCTAAGGTAGGCTTAGTCTTAGAGGATTTATGAGAAACTAAAGGAGTGGTAGCTACTCTACTAGATCTTCTTGCACTTGATGAACCGCCTAGAGCACTAGACATAGCCTTAGCTTTTTCTACTTGTTATTTAGAGAGGCCCATAGCCTTCACAAGTGTTATAACCATTTTATCCACTATCTTATTTATTTTTTATTTCCTTTGGTCCAAGTTGACTTCCATTGATTTATGTTCATATGTTCTATACCTCTCTTCGAAGATGTCTCTTAGCTTTCTCAACATGTAATCTATAGACCCTACAATATCCTGCTCAAAAATTTCATATCCCATTTTTGAGATCCACAATGTTTTAGGTTCAACAACCTATATGATAGATTCATCCTTTTTCACCAAGAATTTAATGTCATTCTTGTACTTCTCCACCATCTTTCAAGGAATCCTTTCCCTTTCTTTCATTCTCTTCTAAAACATTGAAAATAATGCCACAAGGGAATCATCCTATGCCTTAGCATCTCTAAGACATCTTAAGAAATCTCCAATATAGTGTGCTATAGGTCTACCTTGTAGCCACACAACCCCCTTTATTCTTGGGATTTCTTTCAATAAATAAAATAACAAACATATGACTAGTGTGCCATATCTGAAAGGATATCTTGAATCGTTTTTCTTTTGTAAATTCTCCATCAAGTGTTATCTCAAAAGCTTGCAAAATTCATAGTCAGCTCCTTTCTCTACCATTTCATAGGTAGTATTGATGGTGGTGGCCAAAATTTTTTTTTCCCTCTTTCGAAAAGTATATTTTGTAGCCAATCATCATTGTGACATACTTCACCATAGGATTCCTGGTGTTCTTTACTATTAATTTCCTCTTGTCGTATGTCACATGGGTAAGTTTGATCACAACCTCATTCTTTATCGATTTAAGCACCAAAAATAGTCTAGTTGAGCATAACCCTTTAACTTCCCTAATCACTTCCTTGTGATCTGTTGAAATGATGGATGCACAATGTCACTGAATCTCTAGCCTTCAAGAGGACCTTTTCCAAGAAGATATTCAACCATACAAAAAGTGTTGCAACTATAGGCATGCAAATGGAGATTATCTGATTGATATCTAGAATATGATTACAAATGTACATATGCCCTGATTATATAGGCATGAATGAGATACAAGATGCAATATGATGTTTCCATGTGTCATGATCTAAAAACATGTGACAACATGTGAACCCTAACTAACTACCTAGGGAATGATAAAGTGATTGAGATAATTTCTAGAAAAGACAACTCATCTTCTAGAAGGAATCTTATCTCCTACAAACATGGAAAGGGTAATGACCCCATTATTTATGATTTCCTAATGATGAAACCTAGGACTTAATTAATTAAATAAAAGACCTAAGTAAAATTATGCTAGTGTAATAAATAATTAATTACACTAACACCCCCCCATAAGTGCAACTTATGGAGGAAATGAAAAATGCAATGATGATGATGATGATGATGATGATGGTTCCCGACTACATGATTGCCATTTTCGGTACCCATTTACAAATGAGAATGATAATGCAGCTAATCTCCTAAAAATAGATAAAAGGTGAAAATTGAGTGGGAAGAAAACCCCTCTCCAAAAGGGAGATGAAATGCAGAAAAGTGAGGAAGGATGGAGGACTACATGATACCCCCCAAGTACACCATCTATCACATGGATACAATACAATCAATATCCCCCCATAGGGATGAAATAGAGAGACTATATAGCCCCCCCATAACATGTGAACACCTACAAGAATGGTAAGTTTCTAAAGACAAAACATGATCCAATGTCGACAAACAACTTGTCTCCCTTTCAGAAGAAACAAGACCAAGTGCAAGTGTAGGGATTCCTCCCATTCCAAATAGGAATTGAAGGAAGGTAGGATGAATATGAATGATGATGATGTCTCTAAACTCTTCTCATGTGTCTCCTTGCCTGATGAAGATGAAGATGCCACAATCAAATCAAGTACATGGCCAGATAATGTAGAAGGTGACAAGCCAAGACTATGCAGAAATTAATGTTGAACAAGATTCAAAGACTGCAATACTATATTTCCTCCCCATAATGAAGTGTCCTCAAAACCACTGAAAGAATTTTAACGCAACAAAGATTTCCAAACCACATGTCCCCCGCTAGGAAGAAGAAAATCCAATGGTAGATGTTGAAGAAACTCCAACTCCTGAATGGAATGAGAGGGAGGAAGTTTCATACATGAAATCTCAGAAGAGAAAACAAGTGCCTCCAAGATAGTCTATGGGTCTCCAATCAAGGTCAAGACAAAGGGATGTAGAGACTCAAGAAAACTCTCCAAAGTAGGATCTGAATGGAGGAGTGATATACCCTTAAGAATGTCCTCCAAACCTGTAGAAATAGCCAATTCAGTAATCCCTAAAATGAAGCCATCCTATGATCTCAAGTCTAGAAAACTGAGTGTGTCTTGATGAATGATGGAAGCCTCAATCAATGACTCTAGACAAGGAATCACTAAATGTGAAGGGATACCAATAGTCTTTGATGGAGAAGAAGGAACATCTAAAGAAACCTTGTCAACCTCTTTAGAAGATTCAATACAATCCAAACAAACAACCTCCTACACAACAATATCATCATGGGGTACTTGATTAGAGGAATGATATTTTGAATCATGATCATCAGGGAATGGTGGAGTGTTTAAATCTCCATATAGCTCCCAAATATTAGTCCAAAGGATGTGACAAAAATCACAAGGATTAATAGATCTCAAAACATTACAATCAACTTGCATTGAAATGATCTCCAAGATAGTGAATTTTTTGCAACTCCAAGCAAGTTGATGAATACCTCACTTGGATGGGGAACTATATGATACATATGTGGAAATAATTCAAGTGATTGGAGATGATGGATGATCCCATCTTGCCATTGTTTATAGTTTCCTTTGTGCAAAATAGTCAAAGAAGGATAATATGCAAGCCCCATAATGTACTATCAAAATTATTCCAAAAATAGAAAGACAATGCACTTCAACAACAAATATAAACTTCCAAATATGATATACAACTAAAGTGATGCCACCCAATGCAACTATCCTTTTCCCAAGCTTCAGGATATCTGAGTTATTTAATAAATGCACCAAATTGAAAAGATATAATGCAAGATTACTTGGAGCTAAAACTGATCAGAGTGAATGGACTAATGAAAAAATCTCTAAAATATCTTCTTAATGCCATTGGAATCATTGGATTTTGACAATTTGATGTGAAGATATTGGCTGTTGAGTCCAAAATGAAGGTTTGAGTTTAGTTGACTATATATTTTTCTGATAGTAGAATATTGCAAAATAGATGTCACCACTAAAAGTAGAGAAAATCCTCTTTCTGATAGTATCTAATTTACTAAAATTTGATACTCTTGTGAAAAGTTATGAAAAAACCAAAAAAAGGCCTATATTAGGCACTCTATAGGCTAATTAGGGGAAAAAAATTGGCCCCTAGGTGCTAAGCACTTGGTTCCTAATATGACTAGCATGGAATATAAGGCAAAAAAAAGTGCTCCCTCTTGGAGTGGCGTGGGGGTGGAGCAACTTGGGTGGAGAGCTTAGTGGTGGCATGGCTAGAGTCAACAAATCCTCCAGATGAGATAACTAGTGGTTGGGGCCACAAAAGACTTTGGCATTGTTGGCAGATGGGAGATAGTCAACAACAACTGGTGAGTAGGCTGGAATGGGTAAGCAACACTAATGTAGGGTTTTCAGATGACCAGAAAGATGCCAATGATGAATGAGCGGTGGATGGCTGGTGGGGTCGTTGATGTGATAGGCCGACTAGGATATGATCCCCTGCAAAAAACTAAATGTGGTTGAGAAGAAATTTTTGTTGCAGACTATGAAATATAAAATGGCCAAAAGAAAATTAAAGGGTTTGGTTTTTAATATTGCCAAATGGCAATTAAAAACCAAAAGAAAATTTTTAGTATATTTTATCGACCATACAAAACATATTATTTGCAGAAAATAAAATAAACCCTATGATATATATGTCGACTAGGAAATAAAAATGTCGATGACAATATATTATGCCCAATGATTTAACAAATTAAATCTTTTATGCCAACAAAAGAATAAAATTGAAGGCTGCTTGTAGAAAAATATTTTTTTCTGCAAACTATAGGAAATTGCCAAATATTTTTTTTGCCAAAATAATAACAAAAGCCTTGATTTTTTCTGAAAATGAAAATGGCCTATGTCTAAAAAAATTTGGCTATAGAGGACAATTGATCGGGGTGATTTTTTATTGCAAATTTGTATGGATCGTACTAGTTGATTTTGCAAACCCTAAAATACCTCTGATGGCTCCTAAGATGATAAATCTAAATTTGATGAATGAACAGGAAATCCTAGGGTTTTGAGGCCTTCTGAAGACAATGGCGAGCTCGGATCTGACTCAATCTACTTCAAAAATCAGCTTGGTCCCTGGGTGGAGTCAAGTAGCCTGCAATGGAAACCTTCAAGCCTAAAATGAATCTATCTCGCCCAACTTTTTTGATCCTAAGATGAACTCTCAATGTAATGAATCTAATACCATGTTGAAATGATGAATGCACAATGTCCTCGAAGTTGTAGCCTTCAAGAGGACCTTTTCCAAGAAGAAATTCAACCACATAAAGTGTTGCAACTAAGGGCACACAAATGGATATTATCTAATTGATATCTAGAATATGATTACAAATGTGCATATGCCCTAATTATATATGCATGAATGAGATACAAGATGCAATATGATATTGCCATGTGTCATGATCTAACAATATGTGAAAACATGTGAACCTTAACTAACTACCTAGGGAATGATAAAGTGATTGAGAAAAGTTCTAGAAAAGACAACTCATCTTCTAGAAGGAATCTTATCTCCTACAAACATGGAAAGGGTAATGACCCCATTATTTATGATTTCCTAATGATGCAACCTGGGAATTAATTAATTAAATTAAATACCTAAGTAAACTTATGCTAGTGTAATAAATAATTAATTACACTAGTATGATCATCTCGGGCGTATCCATCCACACAAACTTGTCATCAATGTGGCTCAATGCAATTCTCACCCAAGCATTACTGTGGAGAAAGTTGGGAAACCCTTGCCAAACATCGAGCTTCTTCACAACCAAATTTGGATATTCTAGCTTCAATGAAAAGTCATCACTAGTGAGCTCATTTTCCCACACATCATGAAGCTTCAAATGATCATACTCTTCTAATTTTCCATGCAATGTAGATTCTTATGTCCTCTATATGAAGGACACCATAAGGAACCCTAGAAAATGCACCTTTCGAGTCGACCTCCATGGACTTATTAGGATGTTTCTTGAATTTAGGATGGAATCTTTCTATGACCTTAATAACCCTTGGATTTTCCATTGAAAATTCTTTCAAAATACATTTTTTAAAAACTAGGGTAGGAGAAAAACTATAAATACCTTCTGCTTCACTTTCCGGCTACGGTTTTGTGTGTACTAAAACTCAATCACTTCAATCACTCCAATTCATTTTTTCACTGCTCTACTCTTCTCAAATTCTCATTGCAAATGGATTTTTATTAAGTGTAATAACTTATAAACATTTTCCACTTAACCTAATTTTCCATTGAATACTCAAATTGAAAAGTTGGTAAAAACCTTGTCTACATAGTCAAATAGTTCACAATTTTTTTGCAACGCAATATTTCCTACCGAGATCTTCTCTAATATATCAAATGCATTCATCTACATCTCATATCCACATGTTGAAGCATCAAAACCATTTTTTGGTAAGGGATGGAATATTTCCATTCAATCTCCCCTTGAGCCAAAGCTTTCTTCTTAGTTTCTAGAGGAAACATCTCGATCAAATGCTAGTATAGACTCATCCTTAACGTATGTCTAGATTCCTCATTTTCCCAAATATTGCAGATCTCTTTCTTCATCTCTATAGGATCAACCTTTTTCATCGGATTAGTCCTCTTTACCAAGTTATCCTTCATATTTTTTCTTCTGTAGAGCTTAGAAATGTGTCTAGGTCTATTATAATTGTAGCATATGACATTCTTTTGACCGATCTTACCTTCATTCATCCTAGAATTGCATTGATTAGATTTATGACCAAATCCATTACATGTATAACAGTAGCCATTGAAATATTAAACCATTCTACCATTGTTATATATATTCATCATTTGACTTTTACATTCATTAGATTTATGGCCAACTATTTTACAAGTAAAGCACTATCCAATAAAATATTGAACATTCTAATTCATTCTTATTCTATATTTCATAGCTTATGTCCAAATCTATTACAAGAATAATAGAAACCATTAAAATATGGGTAATTTTGTGCATTTGGTTGTCTTACTGGTGGTCTTCTAGCTTCATTCCTTTGATTCTAGATCTTCTTTCCATTTTCCTTCTTGTCTTTAGTCTTCTTTTTAGGCCAGTTTGTTGTTTGATTTGTCTTTGAGCTTTCTTCTATCTCAAGCCCTAATCCAACTTTTTCTTTATATCCTTTTTTATTTGAAATCATTTCATCAAGATTTTTAGAGATCATTTTCAATTTTTCTTCATGACTCCTTTCTTTTTTAGGATCTAATTTTAGATTCATAGCTTCTTGTTCAAGCTTTGTGCATTCTTCAAATTTTCTTTTCACCATTGCATTCAAAAATTCTTCAATTCTTTATCCTTCTTCAACTTGCACATTTATACTAGTAATTGACTCATTGGATTGCTTCAATTTCTCATTAACTTCCTTATAACTTTCTTTGAACTTCTTGATTTTATCTCTTAAATTTTTGATACATTCATTTGCTTCTTTGACATTTTCTTTTATATCATCATTCTCACTTTTAGTTCTTTCTAAATCTTCAAGGGCTATTCTAAGTTCTCCATTTATGTCAACCATGCACTCTTCTTCTATAAACCCAACAATAGGTATCTCTTCTAGAGGAGTAGGAAATATTCTAATAGCCATGTGTTCAACATCCAAGATCTTTCTAAAGCAATTAAGCTCCCTCTAAGGAACCAAGCTCTGATTCCAATTTTTGAACACCTTGAATATTGAGAGC
>VDFB02000003.1:405652953-405662981 GCA_007258455.2 Sequoia sempervirens
AAGTTGAAGATCCCTTCCCTCAAACTGAAGCTTTTTTCTCGACAAACCAAAGCTGAGACAAGCCAAGAACTAGTGGAAGGGAAGTTGAATGAAAACTAAGAGCAACTAAAAGCCTTCCTAAGAAAAGTGCCCTTTCCACTATAACTGTCAGTTCTAGTGTCTCCTTGTTCATTTTTTATGGCATCTCCTCATTTTTCATTTCTTGATAGAGAGCTTTTGAAAGATGTGCAATATGTTCTTCAATCTCAACAATCAATGTAGAGATAAAATGGAAGCATTGCTCTTGCAAATAAGGTGCTAAATCATTTATCCTTGAAGGAGATTTATGTGCATGAAGAAAACTTAGGAGGTCTTCTAGAATATTCTTGGAACCCTCATCTATGGTATCTTTTATTTGACTAGCTTTCGGTTAAAGAAGTAGAGTTAAGGTGGCTAAAGCTAGTCTTCATCATTTGTCATCATAAAGCTAAAACTCAACCTAGGTAAATTGACACTTTTTAGGTCCTCTTGACAAGCCAACCCCCTCACTAGTAGTTAATTTGTGCAAATGGGTTTCCAGCCTCCTTTTATGTAACTTTCCATAGATGTAACTTCAAGGCATTTACCAACCTTAACTCTCTGACACAGATCTACAAATCCATCAGCTATTATTTGTTTCATCCTACTAACAAACAGGCTTTCAAAAAGTTCATCCCACAAACTCGTTGAGTGCTTCAAAACAATCTCGCACGTGCATTGGCATGGAAACTCAACATTTGAACCAAAACCATTTTTAGCTACTCCAAGATCCATTCAAATGCATCCAAACTATCCAATGTTTCTCTGATCAATGTCTCATTCTTTGCAAGTTCCTTGCCACCTTTCACAAGATCAAGAAAATACTTTCCCCCAAGCCTATCTATAGAGAGAATATCATTTGCACATGTCTCAAGCCACACTAAGCAATAATTTGATATAAATTTTCTTAGAAAAATCATCATGGTAGCTTGTAGCTTCTCTCTATGATATTTCCACAACTGTACCTCATTTTCTAGGTTTGGAATCCCACCAAACAACTGTGATCCAGGTGGCACTGCCAACACAGTATTATAAAAAAGAGGCAAATCATTTAGAACCTCCAGGAAGAGTTCCCCATCCTGACATAGTGTTACCTATATGACTCTTACCACATTACATAAAATGGAACTAACTACCCCCACCTTATTTTGCATAAGCTTTATCTAGTACAATGTTCCCCCACCTGTTATGTGGTTGGCTAAATCCTTTTCCAAGGCATTGGTTCCTTGCCCCCATTAGATTTTTAATTCTTTTCTACCTTGGTTGAGTTCTTGAGTTGCGTTAATGGAAAATTGGTTCATCAAATTTATGTGAAGTCCAAGAACTTTTCCTCTGCCTTCACCTTTCTATTATATTCTTTCATTGACTTGTTATAGGTCGAGGTTATATTTTACTTAAGTGATTTGATCTTGTTTGTTTGATCATTGGATAATGGTCCCATAATCTTGGTATATCGGCATGGTGGGTTCAATATCCATATATTGATCTGCCAAAAAGGTCTCTATTGTTAGCATGGGCATCTCCAACATGTAGCCTCATAGCAATCAGGAGCACCATTCAACCTCACTTAGACAAATTTCACAAAAAATAGGATTCAATCTCTCAATTCCTTCAATCCCCAAGCACTATAAACAAGATATAAAACCATTTCCATATACCCTTTCATGCCTTCTAAAAGATATCCCAAATTCACCATAGGTTGTTTTGGAAGAACCTACAAATTGCATTTGCTTTAAAGTTTTTAAAGCCTTTTCAACAGATCTAATTTGTGTATATCCTACATTTATTGTAGTCCATGAGACCACATTTCTTTGAGGCATTTTTTCGAACACTTCAAGTTCCTTGTCTATGATCCCCAATATAGCATACATGTTGGTGCAGGAGCACCTAAGCTTCCATTTTCAAATTTGAAGGCCATTGCATCTTAGTAGGTCATTTTAGCATTTGAGGAGGTCATTTTATGTTAATTAGTCTTGTGAGACCATTCACTATGAATTAGGATGATTTTAGAGTCAACTGGGTAAAAGAGACAAAGTTCCAAAAAAGTTGTAAAATTGCAAACTATCAAAAGTTGTTGCAGGTCATTTTTTGTCAAGTTTTGCAGAATTGCTAAATATAGTGCAACATGACAAATTTTGCATGTCTGAGGAAAATAGATGCTCCTCCATCGAACAACAAATGTGCATTGGTAAATTGAATATATACTTGATATACCAATTTAAATAATAAGGAAATATTCAACTAGAGACAACCAGATAATTGAATATTTTCAACAAAATATTGATACCAATATAAAGCCACAAAATTAGAGATCCTTCATTGATTTCCTCAAAATTATATCTGCAACATAGTCTTTTGAAATGGAAACATTACGGAAGCTTTTTGTTGTCTATCTATCCCTATTCACCTATTATCTTCTCCTATATCCTTCTTTGGTCCTAGTCTCTCTTATATACATGAGAGGAAACAAGCTTTAGACCAAAAGACACGACTCTTGATAAAAAAAACATGATTTTGAACTTAATTTAAGAAACTAACACAATCATAAACATGTGTACCAATCTGTTAATCTCTCAGTAAAATCTCATGGTCATCTAAGACCTATTCAAAGCTTTTACTGTATGATAAGGTCCACATCATTACCATCAACCGATTCTGACTATTGCTCAGTTGTGCCCAAATTATCCACTACCCAATTTATAAATAGATTGAAAGGTGAGAGGTGATCAATGTACCCCTATTCTGCATGAGTTTCGGCGTTGGATATGACCACCTTCATATCATACTCTATGTACATGAATTTCTCAATTTTTTTATGAGTATTCTGCAAGACCATATCCTTATCGTTGATCTCCTACAATGCAATTGTGAGAAACTCTGTAAATTTTGCTTTCCAATCATCCCTTTCTTGAAGATTCCCCATATCATTATGGAGTGCATGAACCAAATTAAAACAACCGAGGTCTTCTTTGAGTCTTTCTTGATATTGGTTGTGGGATCTCACCAAGTCATTATATCTTTGCAATGTTTGGTCTTTCAGGATCTGTTTACCCAGAAGTTCCTTCTTTTTATCAATCATTCTTCCTTGTAACATTCTCCTCTAGTGTTGATTGTATTTGTTTAAATACACCCTAATAATTGTCAGTTTGCTTTATCGGCTTATTGAACTTCTCTTTGATTATCTCGGACACAACATTGTACTTAATGATTTTCACCTCCTTTTCCAGTGTTTTACACTTTTCTTGGGCTTTCAAATGGGAGTTTTTCTAGTAGGTTGCATTATCTAATGCATCTAACACTCTCTTATCATTTTTGAGCCATGGAGCATACAATTCTAGAGTAGAAGAGGAAGATGAATTCTCCATTTGATGTGATAACTACTTTTTCAATTTGTCATTCTCTTTGACCAAATTTTCCATTTGTGCTCTAGTGAATTTTTCCATATTGACATTCAGCTCTGCAGTTTCTAAGGGATTAGTGTTCGCAACTCTTTTGACCAAAAGGTGTCCAAATACTTGATTAGGATTTTCAATCACTGTTGGCCTCTTCTCATGAGGGTATAGTGACCAAATAAGCAAGGCATCCTCATCTGGATTGTATCTAGACCTTGAATATATCTTATCACTAGCTTCCTCTGATAAGTTCATTGTTGTATCCCCTCTTTTTCTGAAACTGTTGAACACAATTGCTGAGCTCATGTCCCATCCTGGTAGAAGTAGTACCCCAGCCTCTTGAAGTAATTCTCTACCTCTTTCAGGAGTGAAGGATTTCATTTCCCTATCAACTTCTTTTTCCAATTCTTCTAAGGCATCAACTTCCTTTTCAAGAGTAATGTCTTGCTCCTTTTGTCTTATTTTCTTCCCCTTATACTCATAGACAAATGATTTGAACTCAGGAGTTTTAAAAAAATCATTATTAGAAATGAATTCATGACCATCCTTGAACCTAATTTCATTAGATAACTCATCTACTATTTCAAATTTTACAAGTTCTCGAGGGGGCTCATATTGTGTAATCACGGGGGCCTTTATTTTTCCCCAAGGGGGCTCATATTGTGTAATCACAGGGGCCTTTATTTGCTCCACTAGTTGCTCCTCTCCATTACTCTCCTCATCACTTCCTTCCTATTCACTATTTTAAATGGAGAAACATACATCAGGGGTGGGTTGTGGGGGTATGTGATCCAAAGGCTCCACATCCTCAACTTGCATTCTTGTGTAACTCGTATGAGATGTATCAAAAATATATGAGGTCACATATTTTACTATTTCATTCATATGGCCAATAAGCTGCTCAATCCTAGCCAAGGGATCTTGTATATCAGCAAATGCTTCTCTATATGATGGGAAATTCTTTCTCTTCCATTCTCTGCAAGCACAAATTTATTATATGAATTCATTCTCTCACTAGTGGAAGCTTCATCTCAGTTCTTGATCACATCATCAAGTGTAAACCAATGCTCATACCCTGACAAATTCTGAGTTAATCTTGCTTGATGAATAAATCCCTCTGGATCAAATTTCATTCTTTCATACCCAAGAGAAAGGTTGTAATGAGCTAATTTAGCATCAATTTCTTCATATCCTTCAATGGCACATACTTTGAAATCTCCAAAACAAAGAGTGCTAGGCAAGAGTGATTGTTTATTATGACTGTTGAGATGTTTAGTATCAGACCTTGCTAATTGTTGTACTATTTCCAAATAAGCAACTTTGTTAGGAACCACTTAGGGTAGCAAATGTGGAACCCCTTCAAATCCATAAACCCTTATTATTGTGCAATCAAAGAAGGCATAATAGTCTCCCCAATTATGGTTCACCTTGTCTCTCGAGCTTTTTTCCTTTGGTCTCAAAAATCTCTGCACCTCAGGGGATAAATTGTGATCATATGAATAGCCTAACAACTTCATTAGTGGTTTAACAAAATATTCTTCAAAATATAAATAGTGAGACCTCTCACATCAACTATCCCATAGTATAGTCCACATCTTTATAGGTTTAAAGTTTCCATCTTTATCTATGTCTTTGATTCTTAATTCTTTACCCCACACATTTCTAGCATGTCCCTCATATAAAAGTAAATGCATTAACATGGAATAGTGTTTGAAATCTATGCAATCACTGTGGTTTTTTATTCTTTCAAGCCCTTGATTTAGGGAATTCGCCAAATAGTTTGCATAGTCGAATGACCTAGCATATTTTCTTTGTATATCAGCTGTTAGAACCATCGGTGCAATAGACATAAGTGGTGGAACCTCAATTCCCAAGACTTGACTAGCTGAGTAGTAGGTATATTGGAAGTATTGTTCAAACAAATCTATATGTAATGGAGGGTTTTCATTGCTCAAAAATTTTATGAGTTGACCTTTCTCATTCTTAGGTCTATGCAAAGCTAGCTTCCATCTCTTGTAACTAGTATCCATGCAACAATATTCTGTCAAAATGTCTCTAATGGTGAATGGCAAGTTCATGGGACCTTCTAAGTGAAATACATTAGAGATTAGGTCTTGGGAGATAACAAGCATATCGGCCCCATTTGGTGATTGGATAGTTCTTTTCTTGGCATTATACTGACTGGCTAGAGCTTTCACCAATTCTATGTTGATGAACACATTTGGGACCACAAGTCCTCCTAAGTTTAGTCTCTATGGGTTATAGACTAGTTGAAATCTGAATTATTTTCTGTAGTGATACATAAAAAGCTCATAGCCCTGATGTGGCATCCAAACATCCCCAAGACCCCTATGTTTATCTAACAATTTACTTGCTTGAACACTTCTTCTGGGTCTTGGCCTTAACCCCAGACACTTTTAATTTTCTGTTTCTTTTCCTTAGGTTTTTCCACATTTTCTTCCATTGAAAACTCTAAAAAAATGCAAATTTCTAGCTAAGAGTGGATTACTTACGTGAATTTTTGGTTCTGCTAGCTTCACTGAATGAGAACTCTAAGTTCTATCCTTTCTACTTTTTCCCTTAGCGTACCCTTTCTAGTTTCTACAAATTTTATGATTAATTCATGGTGCAATTCACCTCTGTGTCAGCTCATTAATATACCACTTGCTTCAGTCTTGTCATCTGGGAGAGCATTTATGTTAAATATCCCGACAATGCTTTTGACACCACATCAGCTAGTGGTAATCATTCAATGCTATATTGTTGGTACCCTGGTTTGTTTTCCACCGATGGCCACCTTCTCCACTGATAAGTGTTTTTCTTTCGGTCTATCGGTAAGACATCAAACAATGTTACCTCGATGCATCCCAGCTTCACTGATAAGTGTTAGAATTTGATACCCCATGATTATATTGGCCTATTAGGGGAGCTTCATCATTCATTCTATCAATGCACCAGAGTTGTGGTGATGGAAGGATATTATGTCAATGTAAGGATATGAATTTCCCCTATCGGGCTATCAGTGGGGTGGTGATGGGAGTTCCATCAATAGAGTATTGTTAGCTCGATGGTATGAAAGGACTTCAATGGATTTCATGAATGTGATTATTTAGGTATCCTAGTTACAAAAATGGATTATTTACAAGCACCTCAGTCATTTGTATAGATCATGAAATTGAGTCTAGTGAGATTTTGTAAGGACTGGGAGATAAATGAATAGATGTTAATGCAAATATGTGAGATTATTTCTTTTTATTCCTAACACAGCTCTTCTGACATTTTTTGTCTTATACTTATTGTGTAATGTGTGATCTTTATTTTTCTTTGTTATTTTGTGCATGCATGTACCATGTGTAGGCTTAATAGTTGGTTATTGACCTCTCACATGAGTTGATATGTTGGTGATCTAGGTTTTCTAAACAAAATCCCCCCGCCCCGATAAAGTAAATTTCCCCCAATAGAATACTATGTAATAATATTTAATTGAGGGAGTATAATATTTATTATAGGGATGTATTGTCTATGCATTGATGGAAAATTGTATTTGCTTGAAAGTTTTTAAAGTCTTTCCACCAAATTCATTTTGTGCATATCTATTGTAGATGTCCTTAAGCTATATGAAAAAGGTGTATATACAATTTGAGATCAATTGATAATCTAAGACATGTAATATTGATTTGATTTAAATTTTACTTAAGATATAATTTCATTACTTTGCTGAATTTCTTAGTTCAATAATTGTGATTCTCAATGATCTTGTATACAGGTATGTGTAGGATCATGAAGGGCCAAAAAGTGGCAATATGATGGGTATGTGGCTAACAACTATTTTCTTACCCAAAATTGATGAAATGAAAAGGGATTTTAAAGGAGATTCTCATCTTTCCATCGATATAAATTATTCTTTACTTTGAATTTAATAAGTAATTATTATTCATTTTCTATTCAAATTACAACTAAAGTCTTGATTGATAGTTTGATTGAAAAAAATCTATAGCTTTCAAATGATATCACATTTTTGAATCAAGAAAATATGTGTCACATTCTATGCTTCACATACTATAGGATTAAAAAAGAAAAATGAATTTCATGAAGTTTTGACCAAGTTAAGGTGGTCGGAGACATACAAGTTTTTATATTTTTTTTTTTTTAAAAGTTGTAATAAAAAATCATAATTAATTATTACAAAAAAAAAATTTATATTTTTTATATTTTTTTGGAAAAAATTACAAAAATATGCATCACATCTAGGAATGAGTCTTCTACTTATATCTAAAATATTATAATAACAAAATAATACCATTTATTGTGGTTAAATTGGTCCGGATAGACACCTACTTCTTATTTTTTGCTTTGAGGGAATTTAAGTACTGCTTGCATTGAAATTTCAAATTTTTCACCAAATAGATTTTTTATTTAAAAAACCTAGTAGTTTAGAAACTACATTGAGTTTTTCTACATATTCTATTCTTGCATTTTTTGAAATAATATAGATAACTTATTCAAAATTTTTGTCCCATTGCCTAACTCTAATTTTTTGAATTTTTGCCACTTAAGGGCCTTTTTTCCATGATGATCCTGCACATACCCATACCCAAAGTGTATGTGATAGAAAAAAATTAGGTAGTCATGTTGATTAGTTTGAAAATTTAAATGATCTTGAGTTCATAAGTACATAGTGATAAGTTTTGACAAATAACATAATTTCTTGTTGCATTTATCATAGAAACAAAGGCCTGTTTTGATTGTAGCAAAGGATGTAGAGTGTGAAGCATTGGCTACTTTGATCTTTGAAATTGATGATTTTTTTACTAAATTGATAATGTTTGAAGTTTCTTTTTCTTTCTTAGATGTTAAGTCTAATTAATAAGTTTAATGTTGTGTTGCAACTTGTAGGTGAGTATGTTGATATGATAAAGGCTAGCATTGTCAATCCTCTAAAAGTTATCAGAATTGCATTAGTTGATGCAAAAAGGTAAAACTATTTATCTTTATTATAATTAGTGGAACTTTTAACAACAATATCTGATAAAAATTTACATCCAAATATGCTTTTGATGGATGTTATATCTAATTTTGATGCATTCACTATTATATCTAGCACCTAAGTTTAGGGTGCCATAGTTGGAAAAGGAAAAGAAAATGTTTGAATTTTATCCTCTATATTATTTGACTTTTCTGAGTTTTTGATGTGCAAATTTTGAAACCTTTATTTTCAAGTTGCAGCTCCAAATTGGAGAAATGAAAGGTCATGAATACCAGCGAGGAATATTTTGGAGGAGCTGAAACCAATAGTAGCAGGAAAGCTGTGGATTTACAAGGGGATTAAATGGGCCAAGCCCCTATAGGAGGTCATTTCCCTTCCAAAAGAACTGCAGTTAAGGGGAAAATAGTATAAGTATATGAAAATAGGAGTATTTTGTTTATATAGTATCTGTAAGTTGTACAGTGTCATTGAGACATTGAATGTAAGCAGTGAGATTTTGATTTGCCAATGAGGCTTAAAGAAGTAAATTTTCATAGTGGTTTTTTCCCCACTCATAAATACTGTGTTCTGGGTCCTCTTGATTTGTTCAAGAATTTTAGTCTTTATTTTATGGTGATTTTTAACATTTGAATATCTATGATACTTGAATTTTATATGCATAAATTTGTGAGGATTAATTAAGTTAGATTTGATTTGTAATGACTAAATATATGACTAAAGTAATGATTAATTAATGACTAAATTAACGATTAAATATATGACTAAATATATGACTAAATTAATGACTAAATATATGACTAAAGTAATGACTAAATATATGACTAAATAAATGACTAGTTAACAACAATCAATGACTAAATTAATAACTAAACAAATCACTACCATGACTAAATAAATGACTAAATTAACAACTAAATCAATAACCAAATAAATGACTAAATAAATGACTAAAATAGTTTAGTCATAAATTTAGTGGTGTTATAAATGACTACAAATAAACCACTAAAATAGTCATGTGACTAAAATTAATGACTAAATAAATGACTAATTAAATGACTAAATCAATGACTAAATCAATGACCAAATCAATGACCAAATTAATGACTAAAATCAATGACTAAATAAATGACTAAAATTGTTTAGTCATAAATTTAGTGGTGTTATAAATGACTACAAATAAACCACTACTAGTCATGTGACTAAAGGTAGTCATTTATATGCAATTTTTAGTAGTTTATTTAGTCATATATTGGTGTTTGTGTACTAGTGTTGGTTCTCAATCCAGATGGATGAGCAACACACTTAGATGGAGGAATGGTACATTTGATATGAGGGACGTATGAGCAGAGGATAGTTTATGCTTGGGGCCGCTGCATTTTAGCATACTTTTATTATGATCTTGGTTGGTTTATGTTTTGAGATATCGACAGTATGGTGCATTGTACGCTTCTATAGGTGTGGTGCCTCGAGCAATTCACATGCACTAGGCCTATCAGATTCCCTTGTGTGGTAACTACAAGATATCCATGAGCGTTTAGCTATCCTTTGAAATCCCTGTGGCAATATGGGGATTTACACTTTTGGAGGGTGAT
>VDFB02000003.1:405663081-405757826 GCA_007258455.2 Sequoia sempervirens
AGAACCAGAATCTACAATGAACTTGCATACCTTTCCCAATATATTGCACCTTTCCCTAAAGAAAGCTCTCCTTTGCTTGGGTTCTTCCTTGACCGGATGTCTGATCAACACTCTATTAAACATCAAATTTTCTCCTACTTCTGATTCTATATGACTGATCTCAGTTGATTTGACACTCATGGTGTCCTCTTGTGCATAGGCCACTCTTTTCTCATTGCTAGAAGAGGATCCTTTCTCCGGGCACCTATAAGTAGGGTGTCCTAGCTGATTGCAGTGATAACATTTCATGGTGGCAAAGTAAGAGTTACTTCTGCCTACTCCTCTTCCTCTGTTTGAAGCTCCTTGAGGTCCTATTCCTCTGTTAAATCCTCCTCTTGAAGATGTTTCACCTCCATGCTTAGTGAGCTTAGATTCACCTTAGCTTATTTGATCACTACCTCTTCCTTGGTAACCTCCACGCTGTCCTCTTTGATCTCTGCCTTTTCCTCTGCCTTTAGAGGACTGATCATGCTTTCTTTTGTTCCTCTCTTCAATCTTTATAGCTAGCTGATAACATTGGTGGACTGTTTTAGGACTCAAAAGATCCATCTCTTCTTGAATGTTCCATTTTAAACCATTAAGGTACCTAACCACTTTCAGGCTCTCATCCTCTAACACATTTGATCTCAAGCAAAGCTTTTGGAACTCTTCAGTGTAGGTGTTGACATCTTGATCTTTCTGCCTTAGACTCTGCCTCTTCTTGTGAAGTTGGATCTCATAATCATCGGGCATATAGACTTCCTTTACCTTAGCAACCATCCCTTTCCAGGTTGATATGGACTGCTTACCTTCTTTCTCCCTCTCAGTCTGAATAAACTTCCGCCATGTCAAGGCTGATCCTCTCAACCTTGATTTTGCAACCTTCACCTTCTGTGCTTTCGTTACTCCATCATATTCAGAGTGATTCTCCATGCCTTCTATCCAGTCCATGACTAGATCGGGATCCATCTTTCCATAGAAAAATGGTATGCCCTCAAGTCCTTTTCCACTCAGGGCTTTTAATGCCTTCAAGAAAGGATCCTCCTCCAAAACAGGGTCAGGATCAGGGACCTTGTCCTCCTCTGCAACCTCTTCTTCCTTTGGCACTATTCCTTCCAAACTTGCATTGTTCAATGCCTTATCCAATTGCTCTATTATTTCTTTCAGGGACTTGTTGTCCTCTTCTTGTTCTTCAACCCTCTTGGCTAATTGTGCATTTTCCACCATGGTGGGGGTTTCACTTGACTCAACTTCTGACATATACGCTACTTTCCCAAATCTTTCACTACTCTAATACCAATCTGATAGGGACAGGGTCGGATTGAGACAGTCACAATCTCAATGCTCTGGGTCTCCAAATTAGTAACCCTTGGTGTTTCTCTCCACCACTCAACCTATAGGTCCTAAAGGTTATTAGGAACCCCTGGTCCTCCCTTCCAACCCTGCTATCAAGTTTTGAATCAATCACAATGCCTTAACCAAGCAATTCTTGGTGTTTTTCCTCTCTTGCCATTTCTAGCCCTTAATACTCTTAAAGACTAGCTCAACTCCTAATACTTCCAAATCTTGTTTGGCAGGGGTGTGTTTAGGCTCCCATGGCTTCAAAATCATCAAGGAATGGTCCTTGTTTAACCTCCATGCTTGGATTTTCCATCGCTATCACAAATTCCCCGTTTTAGGTTTTGGGCAGGGCTACAAGCCTTGAGCCCCTTTTACACCTCCTTGCACAAGAAAACTGATTAGCACTCCTCTCCTTCAACTAGTAAGGAAAAACCCCTTCAAACACCCTAGCTCAAATTCCAAACACTAAAGGATTTTTAAGGTTTAGGCTCCTCTTTGGCCGTACATAGGCAGTTCACAGATTTTACAAAAAACTAGTGTTTCTAAGACCTTTCTTGGACTGTTTCTACTTTTTCTAGTCTCAAATGCATTACTAAAGTCTCTATCTTCTTTCCCACGCCTTCTCAAATATTCCTGCATTCGCCATACATCTTAACTTGTTAAAGAGTGGACACCCCTATCACGCAAGAATTGGTCTTTTGCTGTCTTTTCCCAACCGAGCATCACAAGCTCACCTAGGAAAAGTATTTCTGCATGCTGACTGAGCTTCTACTAAATCCTACCCTTAAAATATTTACATTAATGGAGTTTAGCCACCTTCCCAATGTCTCCATACTTTTTGGTATGGTGGGAGTGCGGGCTAAATCTCCATTTTCAACACATTTACCAGTCAAAACAACAACAACAAAACACACAAAAATTTACAATCAGATGAAAGCGATGAAATTCCTAGCTATTTAACCAAAAAAATGCTTCCAAGACCTTCACTACATGCTATTCAATGTAACAAATTCCTTCTCTAATTCATTTAGCAGCAATCACGTGGCCAAGAACAGGAAAACAAAATTTTGCACACAAAAATCACTGTATTTTATTCTTTTCATCAAAAACTTCCATACTCCAAAAGCATCCAAAAATATTGAAAAGGTCAAGAGTTTCCTTTACAATACTTGGAAAACAGTTAGGTTTTCTTCTCCAAGCCTAAGAATGGCCAAAAGCATACTGTTGGAAACCATAGTGTGTTTTTCAACTTTTTTTCTATTGAAGGAAAAATAACCCAAACTTAAGCTTCCAATCTTATTCAACTTTTACCTAAGAACCAAAAGGTCCTCAACCACAATCTAGATGGTATTTAAGACCTTACCAAAACAATAAAAAGGATTTTAAAACAAAAACCTTCAAAAAAAACTTGCACTTAGGCACTTTGGCAGGTGCTCCTGCACCAAGATCCAGGATGATGGTTTTGGAAATTATAAACTAATGAAAGACACATTTGTGTTGGGGGAGCTACCTATTTCTCCCAAGTCACAATGAAAAACCACATCTAGCAAAGAAACACCTGAAACCATCAAGATGGAAGCCACCACCTTCATCAAGTGGGGGGATCTAAACCAAGAAGATATCAATGAGGAGGATGTCTCTAAACTCCTATATCAAGATGAATGACCTATCCCTGTTCTTCCTATGGAAGCTGATAACAAAGGATTATAGCTCATGCAAGATTAGGGATACAACAAGAATGAGAAACCAAGGAAAAATGATAATGTTTTGCTAGAACCTATCGTTCCTAAGAAACACTTAGAGAATCTTGGCTTAGGTTGCACTACTAGCAAGGTTACCTTTATTTGCAAAGATACTTTTGCTAAACGAGCTAAGGCTTCCTCTTGGTTATCTACATCACATGATATGACCGTAGATGAATTTCCCTTTGATGTTGCTGATCTTTTTGAGCATAAATCCCTCTTCATGATATCCACAACATCCTTCACCCCAAGAAATAAACCGACTGAAATACACCTAGGCTACCCACAACTCATTGACTTGGACCAATGAGGACCACCGATTCTTGATTTATTCAAAAATTATGAAGCGATCTTAGAATTCATGGGACTCCGTGACAACTTACCACGAGTAGATCACAAAGTAGGTTTTAGCATAGAGCTAGACACAAGAGCATATTATGGGGAGATGCTTGAATCCTTCAGTCATAAAATTGATGAAATGCAACTAACATGCATATATTTAAGTGAAAAACACACTGTGACACTTTCTAATGCTAAAATAGTAAAAAAAAAGGATGTATTCGAGGGTGAAAACCTCTCTGAGGCACCCAAGGATGAGGGATTCAATCTCCACCTTAATGTAATACATCTAGAGAAGTTAGTACTACTAGTTGAAAAGGCCACTCCAATCAATGTAGGAACAAATGAAGAACCTAAAATCACCTTCTATGCCAAATCCTTGTTGGATTGAAGAACAAAAGAACCTAGTGGTGTTCCTCAATGAGAAAAGAACTAACTTTGCATGGTTGTACATATATATGCTAGGATTTGATCTAGAAGTGGTTGTACATCATTTAGTAGTCTATCCTTAAGCCAAACTAGTAAAGAAAAAATTAGGAAAGATGCACCCTAAGATAACAATCTTGGTTAAACTTGAGTTACAAAAGCTTCTTTATGTTGGATTTATCTGATCGATAGATTATCTTTAGTGGGTTTCATACCTCGTACCAGTCTCAAAACCCACTAGGGGCATCAGAATATGCAAATATTTTAGAGACTTAAAAAAAGAATGCTCGAAGGATGATTTCCCTCTTCCTAGAATTGACCTCATTATGGACTTAACAACAAGGCATGAAATGCTATCCCTCATGAATGGTTTTTCAGGATACAATCAAATCATGATCGCCAAGGAGGATCAAATCAAAACTAGATTCAGTTGTCCATGGGGAACTTAATGTTGGAATGTGATTCCATTTAGATTAAAGAATGCAAGAGCAACCTACCAAAGAGAAATGACCATCATCTTTCATGAAATGATCCATAAAACAATTGAAGATTATGTTGTTGATATTTTGGAAAAAGAAAAGAAAAGGAATCAGCACATACAAGTCTTGGGACCCATCTTTGATAGACTTGAAGAATACAAGGTATGGTTAAATCCAAAAAATGTGTATCTCTGGGATTACATCAAGGAAACTTCTAGGCTATATCATCTCACAGAGAGGGATAGAAATTGATCTAGCAAAGGTAAAATCCATCCTAGACATGGAACCACCATAAACATTGAAACAAATGAGAGGGTTACAAGGAAGACTGCAGTCCATCAGAAGGTTCATAGCGCAACTATTAGATAAAATCCACTATTTTTTGCATCTTCTCCATAAAGGAATAACTTACAAGTGGGATGAGAAGTGTGATAAACCATTCTAGTAGATCAAGGAATATCTATTGAAACCTCCAATACTCATGCCACGAATACAAAAAAAAAACCATTGATCTTGTATATCTCAGCAACATCAGTAGCACTAGGTGCTCTTCTCGCACAACATGAAGAAAATAGAAAGAAAAGAGCTATCTACTACATCAGCAAGACCTCAGTGGGCTATGAAATGAAATATTCATCCATTGAGAAATAATGCTTAGCATTGGTTTTTTCTTCACAAAATTTTAGACATTACATGCTATCACATCAAGTTAAGCTCATTGCAAAGATCAACCCATTGAAATACATGTTATCCAAATCAATTCTCACTAGGCGAATGGCCAAATGGGTAATCATATTAACAAAATTTGACATAGAGTATGTGGTGTAAGGAAATAAAAGGACACGTGATTGTATACCAACTAGAAGAGGCACCTATCTATGCTGAGAACCCTTTGATATATGAGTTCCCTGATGAACCAGTGTTCTTTATCAATGTAACCAATCAATGGAAAATTTACTTTGATGGATCATTCACCTAACATGGATCAGGGTAAGGTATTATTTTCATCACCCCTCAAGGTTATTGCATTCCAAAGTCATACAAGCTATCATTTCTATGTAGTAACAACATTGTTGAGTACGAAGCCATAATCACAGGTCTAAGGATAGCAGTTCAATGGAAGATTCAAGAGATGAAATTCTATTGAGACTCACAACTAGTTATCAACTAAGTAAATGACAACTACCAAACTAAAGATGAAAATCTTAATCCTTACAAGAAGATTGTGGAGAATCTCAAAGACCTTTTCATAGATATAACTTTTGAGCAGATTCCTCACATGAACAACAGAGCAACAAATGCTATGGAAACAATCATATCATTGTTAGAAATGTCGAACAACATCCTTCAATGCAAATTCTTGGTATAACTTCTTGTACTAAATTTCAAAATCCGTAAATCTAAATTCATGTTTGTCATTGTTAGTCCTGGATCCTCATGGTATCATGACATATTTATCTACCTAAGTAGAAGATCCCTCCCATCTGACATCACCTCCAACCTTAAAAAGACCTTTGTTAAAAAGGCAACTCAATTTGTGATCCTAGGTGATACCCTTTACTCCCGAAGCATCAAAGAGACATTACTACAATGTCTTAACCAAGAGGAAGCCTTGATTGCTTTAAAAGAAGTACACGATGGAATATGTAGTTCCCATTCTAGTGGTATGACTTTATCTAAGAAACTATTGAGGATGGGGTACTACTGGCCAACCATGGAAAGAGAAAGCCCATCAATATGTGCAAAAGTGTGTCCAGTGTAAATAGCATGGAGATCTGATTCATGCTCTAGCACAAGAATTGCAACCAATGATCACACCTTGGCCTTTCTCATAGTGGGGACTTGACCTCATAGGAAAGATCACCTCACCCTCATCCAATGGCCATAATTTTATCATAACAACCACTGAGTACTTTACCAAATGGGTCAAATCCATTCCTATGACCTACATAATGGGGAAGCAAGTTTCCAAGTTTATCTTGAATTACTTAATCTGTCATTATGGTGTACTACAAACCCTTCAAGAATCAGGTTGTGAAAGAGATATGTCAAAGATTTACCATCTAACACTAATTCTCTACCCCATATTATCACCAAAGTAATGGCCAAGCTAAGGCTACGAATAAAACTATCCAAAAAATCCTTAGGAAAATAGTCAATGTAGCTGGTCTTGACTAGAATTTGTAGTTAAATCCCACTCTCTGGGCCTATCAAACCAATATCCACACACCAATAGGTGTAACCCCTTTCTCCTTGGTGTATGGATTAGAAGCCATATTTTCCTATTGAGGTTGATCTCCCATCACTACAAGTGTCACTACATAACCTAATCACTGATGAAGAATACATAGTATCTCAACTGAATCAACTAGAATTCCTAGATGAGCATTGTCTTGATGCCCTCAATCACTTGTAAGTATATCAAAACTAATAGAAATAGAGCTATAAGGAAAAAATCAAATTTCATTCTTTTTAGGTGGGGGATCTTGTCCTAAAATAGAATCAAAATAATCTTCTAGATTAGGATAGTAAAGGAAATTTTGACCGTAACTGGTTGGGTCACTTTGTCATCACAAGAAGCTATGGATCGGGAGAATATCAATTGTCAACACCTGAAGGTGAACCCTTGCAGGAACCAACTAATAGATTGCATCTTAAAAAAATTTATGCCTAGTCTTGAAGGGTGTAAATCTGAAAACTACAAAAAAATAAAAAAAATGATCAAAATCCAAAAAAATGAGAAAAAGGATTAAAAAATTAAAGAAAAATAATCATCCTATAGTGAAAACCACTTCTATGGCACTTTGGGAAAGTACCTTGGTGAAAACTTGGCTAACAGGTGCCTTGTGTAAATAAAGCACCTCCATCTACTATTTGGCTCTTTATCCTATCATTCTTTGCATCACCCTCCATCCATCACATCATTCATCCTATTTATTACATCGCTCATCCACATCTCTACCATAGCTTGATGTTGTGAAGTATCACATCCCCTTAGTAGTACTTGGCATATTCCAAAGGTCAACTTTTCCTACTTGTATCAAGGTAGTCTACCCTCTCACACTAAGGTAAATTCGTTATGAATCAAATTGAGCTCTTGTATATCTTAAGGTTATTGGAAATCTCATTGAATATCCTAAAAAAAAACATTAAATTTTCATCAAAGGTCCAAAAACATTTGCAGAATCTTGTACAACTAAAATTCAAAAACATTCAAAAAATTGTAAAGTCAAAATCCTAAACATCCAAAACACATCAAAATCCCTAAAAAGGTCAAACATCAAAAATCCAAACTCAGACCCTTGTCAAACTACATTGTCTCTGAGCTTAAACGTAGGAAAGGCCATCATTGATGTGCCCTCAAGACACCCTAGGTTAGTCAGGTTTAGGAGTTCATTATAATAAACTGAAAAATCCATCAATTGTTCATATCTCATTGTTAATAAGTCGATTTAGTCGAACTGTGTGGTCTTTGTGTGCATAATGTAGGTGAGGCTTATCTTTGATTAGCCCCCGAGGCCCCTAGGATAGGTATTTTAGGTTAGGTTCTTGATTGAAACTCATAAAATCCCTAAACATTTGTAATACTCTTAGAAGATCCATAAACATTCAAATAACTTAGAAAATCCTTAAACATTTGAAAATGGAAAAGGCCAAAACATTAGAAAAACTTTCAAAAAGACCAAAAAATACCCTCAAAACATTAAAATATTCCAAAAAATCCAAAGCCATCCATCTCATTTTTCTTTCACCCAAAATAAACCTTCACCCATAATAAATCTATCGCCACCTTCAACCTTTGGTAAAACAAATAGAAAGAAAGTATAGCAAGTGATAAAGTGAGAACCTAAGTGTCAAAATCTAAAGTCTAGATCATAGGTAAATATGTTAGTGAAGTTTGTATTAATGGTTCATCATAGCATCATCTTCTTGCATCAAAAAACCCTCTAATCAACATGTCCTAGGATGTATCCCTTTTGCGATGGGCATCAGTATCAGAAATCACCTTAGCTAAAATTAAACTAGCATGAGATATATATATAACAATGACTGTTTGTCTTTGATATTTTCTTATGATTTATCTTAATGAACCATTCTAAGGACCTCTTGATGTTGTCTATCAAAATTATTTAGAAGGAAAGGAATGGGTCATCAATCACTATATTTCTTTTTTTGTGCTTGTGGGTGCTCTTGTTAAATAATCTTGGCACATACTTGCTTAGTTGTGTGTAGGAAAGTTGTTTGGAGTACATTGTTGAATATTGTGTATGATTTGGTCCATTATATTCTAAACTTCTAACTTACATTCCAATAGGGTTTCGGTATCTAAAGGTGTGAACAAGAACTATCTTATTTTTTTGTAGAGTCAAATTCCATTACACTAGATACAACACTATCCTGGTTATTAATACCTTGATGCATCATGTCTATGTGGTATATCAAACAATTAGGAATGAAAAAGAAACCCAATCCAAAGATATGAGAAAATCATCATCATGCATTCCTCATCATGCATTTCTCATCACCATCTCTAATAAAGTCTCATTGGATCATAGACTTGTTGGACTTTTGAAGCAATCATCAAAATCAATGGTTAATCATCTAATTTCTTCTATCTTCTCTCCATCCTAACCTGGTATCATGACAGTTAAAAAAAAACATCATCAATGCATCCATCTCATATCCATAAATCATTAGCATGTGTACATCTATTATAATCATGACATATCTATTCCCTAGAAAATTGGGCCATCTTATGGAAAGAGACAATTTTATGCATAATTAGACTCACTTTTGAGTCCCCGCACATCATTTATCCTTGAAAAAAACATTTATAGGACCCTAAGACCCATTATTTTTTATAGTGGCCCATTTCACTTGAGAAATCACCTAAAACTTGACAAACAACACTTAATTCTTTCATATCCCGAAAACCCACCTTCAAAAGTCAGTAGTGGGACCCATTCACCAAGGGTGGTGAATGAGTCCCTTTTGAGGGAAAATTTAATTTTGAGTGGGATTTTGATTAATTTAACTCTGGTGAATGTCATCCCCTTAGGTCCAAATAATGGGAAAATTAGGTGTTGTTTCTTATAAATACTCATTTTAAGTCATTTTACACATCTTTTAGTCATTTCACAAAAGCAATTTCTAAGTCAAGTCTTCTACAACAAGTTTCATAAGCAAAAGTTGATGTTTTAGGGCAACAAACTAGGGTTTTTGTAGGTCTTGAAGCTCACTCTTTAGGTCAGGATCTAACATTTTAAATGGTTGATGATGGATTCCTATGGTGAATCATGAAGAAATCTAGGATGAGGAGATGCAACTAGCCATCAAATCGAACCTAAAGACTTGGTTTCGAACTGATTCCATCTTCCATTTTCACTCTATCTTAAGATTAAGGTATTTTTGTTTACTTTCCATTTGCATGTCATTTTATCTCCATTTTTAATGTGTTGGAAGGTTTCTAGGGTTGAGGTCTTGCATTACATAAATCATATTTGTATTTTTTATTCTTGCACAATAAAATAGGGATTTTGTCATACTTCAAACTTTCCTAGTCTTTAACACATCTAAGGCTAGGGTTTTATGCAGATTTTTCTCCATTCAAGGTTTAATTACCTAACTAGGGGTTTAACCAAGGAAAAACCCCCATTAGACAAACAATTTTAAGTTGTTTTGCAGGAATTTTCTCAGATCCCAAGTTGGGTTTCCATTAGAAATTGTTGTGCAGGTTTCAAGGTGCAGAATATAGATTTGAAGTTGTAGAAATTTGAAAGTGGACTAATTCACCATGCATGGAAAATGAGTCCCTCCTGAGATGTAGTTTTGAGTTAGATGAAAATCCTGGTTCCCAGTTGACAGAAAACAGCGTATGTGCAGAAAAAACCGAAACTCGGATTGATTTGCCCAAGGTGGTGAATGGGTCCCAATTAGCTCAAAATCAGACTTCATAAACTTTCTAGATTGTTCTCCAGTCTTCTTCAGTTTCCCAGGTGCACACATTTTGAAAAATAGTCTTTTGTTTAGTTTAATTTGCTTTCTTATTCATTTTTTCAAGCTTTTTGCAAACAACACTGTGTTTTCTAACATAGCTTGAATCTTAAGTTTTGCATTCATAATCAGTCATTTAGATCACTTAATTGCATTTATATCATTTCATTTAGGCATAACAACATGACACATTGCATAATTTGAATGAACTTAGCTAGCATTTTTGGCCCAACTCTCTCCTTATAGGTGAAAAACCCTAGAAGAGTTAGGGAGTCTTGTTGGTGCCAAAAATATACTGGTCATTTTGGTGAACCCACATATTTGAACATAATATCTTTCTGGTTTACATTTCTATTTGCATCTTAGGACTTAAATACTTCATCATTTTGCATTGTTTTTCATCTTAGAACTTCTTAAGCATTGCATTAGTGAAGGTATCATTTAGATTTTGTTATTCCATCAGACTTTACTAAATCATTTCAACATTCTACACTTGCATTCTGTCTCTTCATTGTATATACCTTAAAATCATTCAAAAAACAAAAAAAAATCAGAAAATACTTAAAAAAAATCCATCCTCTAGGACTCATTCACCACCTTGGGCGAATAAGTCCCACTGCAGTTTCTGAATCAAAATTTTCAGATTTCAATTTCTTGCATTGCATCTTTCTATTTTCTACAATTACCTTTCTATTATAGTTCAGTTACTTCTATTTTCTTAGTATAATTTTAGTTTTTTTCATGGCATTTATGGATAGTCTTATATTTTTGCAACTTTCCTTTTCAATATTTGTTCCTAGTTCTTTTAGATTAGATTCATTGATACATAAAAAACACAAAAATTGAAACATCAAACCAACCCTTTAAACAAATGATTAAAGTTAGAAAAAACATCTCATCCAAGCCTCTTAGTAGTGATGATGTTGACAAGTTAGATGAATTTCTTTAAGACTTCCTCTCACTCACTTCATCCTCTAATGCTTGCAATGAGAAACCTAAATTGCTTAACAATAAAACCTCCCGCAAACCTTTTTCTAGTGAAGACTTTGCTTTGTTAGATGAATCCCTTCAAGAATTCATCTCACATAAGTCATCCATTTTGTTGTGACAACTTTATGATGATGACCGTTAACACCCCTAATTCTTCTCTTGAACACCTTAAACCAATAGACAATAATTTACCCCTCAAACCTTTTAGTCATGATGATTTGCACTTATTAGATGAGTCCCTTTAGGACTTCATCTCACCCAAATCATCCATTATGGTTTGTTGTGAGAATCTAAAACTAAGGATTTTAGTGTAATTCAACCTCAACTTATTATTTATCCACCCTCACATAAACTCCATCCCTCTAACCAACCTCATTACACTCTTTACCCACCTAAAACCAATGTGTTGTAGCAATCAAGTTACGTTACTATTTCTCATACATATAATACTTGAAACAACCCACAACTTCCACAACCAACACCACCCTCTTTACCTTTACCCAATCCACCTAGTGATCCTCCCTACAACCCACACACAAAGGAGTGTGATCTTGTGGAACAATTAAAGAGTACTCCTGCCAAGATTTCCCTTTTGGGATTTACTTCAAAACTCACCTAATTATCATAACATTCTTCAAATAGCCTTAAAACAAATTGTAGTTCCTCCTGGTACCACTTTGAATGATGTGGTAACTCTAATCCAAAAACCAAATCTTGACATTACTTTCCATCAACATGACCTCCCTCCTTTAGAGTTGTGTAAACAAAATGAAGCCTTTATGATAATTGCTCAATACAATCACATAGGTATCAAATGAACCCTCATTGATAATGGTTTTACTCTTAATGTGTGTACTGTGAATCTCATCAATTGATTACGCATTGAAAAGTCACAGATAATTCTTGATTCTGTATCCATTCAAGGATTTGACAACACAACAAAGCAACCACTTGGGATAATTACTTTACCTATTACAGTTGGGGTGGCTACCTTGCAAACTCCTATCCATGTCATGCCTTATGATATTTCGTATAATCTTCTTTTAGGAAAACCATGGATTCATGAGATGAATGCAGTGCCTTCAACACTCCATCGTATCATGAAATACATCCATAACAATCATATTTATGAATTTGAAATCAACCTCTAGCTTGAAAGTTTCTTTCACCTTGAAAAAGGAGCTACAAGTCCTCTAAAAACATTAATAGCAACATCCAACATAGACCCTCTTGAAATTGAGAAAAACAATACAAAATCGGTATCTGAATTGTTTGGTGACGATTGGGGATCCTTAGAATTTACACAACAATCATCTCAACTCAAAATTTTGAATAATCATTTATCTCCTATAATTTGGATGAAAACGCAACATACACAACAAATTTTGATGAGATAGATTATAAATCCCTACCTAATCTGCAAGAAATGGAAAGACTTTGTGGAAAAGGCTATGAACTTGCAAAATAATTTGGATATACTAGAAAAGTATGTGGAAAAGATGAACAAGGTATTCATTTTCCTATTGAACCTAATACACAAGAGACAAAAACTGGATAGGGATATTCTTATTCTAAAATGACAAAAGTTACTTAATGACCATCTTTGAACATTAACGCTATTACATGTTAACCAAACCACCATCTCACAATTAAACATCCTAAATTGCTTGATACAAAATTAACACCATCTTGGAAGTATGTTGATAGTGATGAAACTTTGAAACAAATGTTGGGTGTTTATGATAACACATCCTCGCTTACTTCCTTGAAATGAATTCCTCGTGCTCTGATTGTTACCAAGCAAGAAGAAAGTGATATCACTAAAGAACCCTGTGAATCCAAAGTTCCTAAATCCAATGTGCTCCCTTTAGGAGATACAATTAATGTCCCAATGGACATTAATAAGGAAAAAATTATTAAGATTGGGAAGTTCCTTGATGATGAAGAACAAGAAGATACTACCACTTTACTTCATGATTTTCCTAAAAATTAAGAACATTATCCTTGTTGAAAATGCTAATCCCATTCGTCAAAAGATACAAAAAAATGCACCCTAACATAGCCTTTCATGTTAAAGAAAAGCTTTAAAAACCCCTTGATGCATGCTTTATTAGACCTATTGATTATTCTCCTTGGATCTCAAACATTGTCGCAGTTGCGAAACCTGATAATCATATTAGGATATGCACAGATTTTCAAGACTTGAATAAAGCTTCTTTAAAAGATGACTTTCCACTTCCTCATATAGACATGATCATGGATTCAACTATTGAAAATTATTTGTTGTCATTCATGGATGGATTTTATGGCTATAATCAAATCCTTATTAACCCTCAAGATTAATATAAAACAATCTTTACAACTATTTGGGGAGAATTTTGTTGGGTTGTGATGCCCTTCGGTCTAAAGAATGCTGACACAAATTATCAATGTGCAATGGCATTAATCTTTCACAATTACATTCAAAAAAAATTGGAGGATTATGTTGATGATATCTTAGCAAAATCCTTAGCACGATAAGACAATGTAAATTTCCTTCAAAAAATATTTGAATGAATACGTAAATACAATATGCGATTAAATCTAAAAAAGTGTGTATTTGGCATAGATAGTGGCAAAATTTTAGGGTTTATCATATCTCATAGAGGCATTGAGACGGATATAAAGAAAATTGATGCAATCATTATTATGCCACCTCCTAGCAATATTTCTTAGTTGTGCATGTTAGAAGGTCGAATTTAAGCTATCCCATGTTTCGTTGCATCTTTAGCCAATCACACATTACCTTTCATGCATCTCCTTAAAAAGGGTATAACTTTTGATTGGGATGAGGATTGTAAATAGGATTTTGAGAGTTTAAAGGAATGCCTTGCAACCCCACTTATTTTACAACCCATCATGCCAAAAAGACCGTTTATCTTTTACATTGCTGCATCTGCTCATGCTCTTGCATCATTATTGGGTCAACACGATGATCATGGAAAAGAACAACCCATTTATTACATAAGTCAAAAATTCATTGATTACGAAACTCTATATTCACCAATTGAAAAGAAATGATTTTCTTTTGTATTCACTACTAGTAAATTGCAACATTATTTTCTAAATGCTGAAATACAAGTCATCACAAAATTTGATCCTCTCAAATGTATTTTTAACAAAATAGATATTTTTTGATGCCTAGCTAAGTGGGTAATGTTGTTAACTGATTTTGATATTAAGTTTTTTTCTCAAAAAGAAATCAAAGGAAAAGCCTTAACCGACCACTTAACTGATCCTCCTTCCCCTTTCACTTTACCTACTCATGACTCCTTTCCTGATGATAATTTCTTGACTATTAACATTCAACCATGGGAATTGTATTTCGATGGATCTAAGTGTAGAATAGGTTCCGGTGTTGGAGTGGTATTAATTATGCCCAATAGAAAACCTATTCCTTATCTTATCGATTAAATTTCCTATGCACAAATAACATAGCTGAGTATGAGGCATTGATCATAGGTTTGAGAGCTGTTTTAACAATGAATGTTAAACATATAAAAATCTTTAGTGATTCGAAATTGGTTATCAAATAAATCAATGGTACATATCAAACTAAACATGATAAGTTATCAAAATACAAAGATCTTGTAATGAAATTACTAGAGATGTTCAAATCATTCACCATTGATAGCATCACATGAAAAGACAATCTACATGTAGATGCAATGGTGAGTGCAGCTTATTTTATATCCCCACATGATCCTTCCATAGATTTCACCTTTGCTATCCATCCTATCATGAAACCTTCAATTGATACTCCTCTAGAGGAAATTTTCATAATAAATAAAGATGATTTGTGTGAATGGTATGGTACACTATACAACTATTTAAAAGATGGTACCATTCCCAAACCTCCCACAACAAATACTAAAAAAAAATTATGCAAGCTAATAGCTAAATATGTGATCCTCGCAAATGCATTGTATAAAAGATCTTTCAATGGTCTCTTATTACGATGTCTTAAAGATTCTAAAATCCCTTTAGTGCTCGAATAGGCTCATCCTGGTGCCTATGGAGGTCATTTTGGAGGTCCATCATTAGTGAAAAAACTTATATGTATGGGTTATTATTAGAGACATATGGAGAAGGATTGCTTTGCTTACATAGAAAAATGTCAAAAATGCCAAGAACATAGCAATTTGATCCATGCTCTTGCTACTGAGCTCCATGCCCAAGTTCCCATTTGGCCATTTTCATTATGGGGATTGGATCTTATTGGAAAAAATCCACCTCCTTCTACTAGACATACATTTATCATCATCGCAACAAACTATTTCAGGAAATGGGTGGATGCTATTCCTCTCCATTCTACAACTACTAAAGTAGTTTTTCATTTCATATTGGAACACATAATTGCTCACTTTGGGCTCCCTTCCACAATCGTTTCAGATAACATAACTCCATTTTTTTGGATATTGTTGATATGTGGTTGTCATTGATGTCAACACTATTGGCATTAATGTCTTTAAGGTTGTATATGTTGAGGATATTGAGAAAATTGTAACAAAATAAGTTGCAGGTTGTCAATGATACAGTGAAGTTCAGTCTAATGTCTAGTTTAATATATTGATGATTAGAGGTTATGGATCAAAGGGTTTGTTGTCTAGTATATCTAGTTTATCCATGTAAAGTTTCAAAGATCCGCATGAAGGTTTGGTCGAGTTATGAGTATTTGTGCTTTGACAGTTGTTTTGTTGCTTTAGTTGGTGTTCCTAAAAGATGATAATGTGATTATAGTAACTTGAGTTGTTGCAGATGCTTCTATAGTGATTCATGATGTTTTTGGATGTTTCTAGATTGTGCTCTATCTTTGTTGTTGATCCACATTGATTTTTGTGCTTGCAATTGATGATTTTCTTCTTTGAGTTTATGTTTTTCATGATCCTGGCCATCAGGGTGATTGTAGCATGTTGTGGATCTTTGAGGCATAATTTTTGAAGGTGGTTTTTGTTTGAGGATTTTTTTTTGTGTCTTCACTATGTTGTGGCTGACATTGGTTTGTGCGCATTGAAAATTATTTATAGATTGGGCCGACAGTTTGTACATATTTTATATTTTGTTAAATCCAACATGTAGATGATGTTATTCCTAGTCGTGGATATACATGTTCAATTGTTTATATCATTTGAAGGGATATGGTGTGATTGGTGTGCAAAGTGTGCTAGTGTTGTGTGTGAATAATGTTCAAATCTTTCAAAGGAAAAAGTGAAGTGTGAAGAAGAGTGAGTAGGTGTCTATGTGCTTAACCGAAACTATAATAAGGCATTAGTAGATGCTATTTTCTCAGTTCAAAATCGTCCAGATGTAATATGAATGTTTATGTAAGACAACGAGTCTTCATTTGGGTAGTAAGCCTTTTTGTATTTGAGTAGTGAGCTCTAGGCAGTGTGCTTGAATTTATGTGCATTCCCATTTATAATGCTTTTATACTTTTAACAGAGTATAATCTTGTGGAATAACCTCCACCATGGTTTTTCCCCTAATAGGGTTTCCACGAAAAAAAATCTTGGTGTTATGTGTGTTTCTGATGTGGTGATGGTTTATACTTTCATGTTTATATATCAGATCTGAGAATAATTTTAATAAGTATAATTTATGTGACAACTAATTCACCCCCCTGTCAGTTATATGCCCTTGTGTTGCCAACATATTTACGAATACTGAAGTTCAGAATTTTCTTGAAACATTCAACATTCAACATCGCTTTTCCACACCATATTATCTACAATCCAATGGAAAAGCTAAATAAACTAATAATATTCTTTAACAAATTCTCAAGAAAAATGTCAACAAGCATCATAAAGATTGGCATACACAACTATTTTATGTGCTTTGGGCTTATTGAACAAATTTTAGATCATCCACAGGAACTACCCCTTATAACCTTGTTTACAAAACTAACACGATCATGCCCTTGGAGTGAGAAATTCCTGCATGGTGAATTGCTCTCCAAGATGTTATTAATGATGACACTTATAAATATCAATGATTACATCAACTTGAGATGCTCGATGACCAACACATTAATGCTCTCAAACATCTCCAAGCTCACATCAAACAATTACAATGCAAACACAATATACATGTCATCCGTAAATTTTTTTCTAAGGGAAATCTTGTTCTTATTGAAAATCAACAAAATGTTAGCACTGACAATGAAGATAAAGATAAATTCAGCCCTAATTAGTTAGGACACTACATAGTTGATACCAATTATGGGTTTGGTGATTATCTCTTAATGCAATTTGACAGAACACCCCTTGAGGAACCCATTAATTCCACACATTTGTGTCAGTATTATCTTTGACCTCTTTGAATAGTGTGATGGATAAAGAAGTGTTGTTTAAAGTTATTTGATATTATTCTAAATAACTTTCACATTGCTTCATTCTTAACAACTAATTTTATGTTTGTCTTTAACACTAAGGTAATTATTTAAGCTCATTTTATAATTATTTTAGGATTCATACTATTCACCTTTGTTTTATGTTAGGTTAGATCCTTATATGAGTTATAGGTTTATTTAATTTAACATATTCTATTCTAATCAATGAAGCTGTATCTACAATAAAACTAAAATATGTTTTAAACTAGATAACATTAATCATGTCACATCATGTCAACATTTATTTAATACTTTTACCATAAATTATTTAATTAATCACATTGCACTCAACATCCATACAAAGAAACACATCATAATAAAATAAAATGTGCATGTCTATATATATATATATATATATATATATATGAATTTTATATACATGTCAATGTCATAGACAAAGTCATAGAGGTTTGTGAGAGCTAGACCCCTCAGGCTCTAGTACTCGTGAGCCGGTCCCTAGACATTGTAAGAAAGTCGTGCGTGACCATGACCACAAACTGTCGAATCTGAGTGCAAAGTCTAGACCCTACACTCGACCAACAACCATAGGTCACTCCTTCGCCATTTGATCCCTCTCCACTCATGTTTGTGCTAGCTCTACATGTAGTCTCTCAACCTCTGTTGAGGTTTATGATGTCTATATTGCACTCTCAGCTCGATGGAGTCATCTTCTCAAACTATTGTATGCAGCCCATAATCTCACAAAAGGTTGTTGGTAAAAATTTGTCATCTCAGAGAAATCTCCAAGAATAGTAGTGCCTTCGGTAACTTTAATTTCAATTAGATTTCCTCAAAAACGCATACAACTATGTCACAAAGTGGAATTAGAAACAATTCATTTCCCACATTAATCCTTTTGAGAGAAGCACATGTAAAATTTAGTTTCAACAACTTGCATAAACATATGCAACAAACAAAACCATTAAACATGAAAGATGGTACAAAAGATTAGAACACATAGATTTACGTGGGAAAAACCCTTTCAGGTGAAAAACCCCACACTCCAAACGATCCGAGCCATTGTATTATTCAACAAAAAATAGAGTTACAATACAATCTCAGGCTCATAGCCTTTTCACATAGATTACACCTTGTTCCATTTTGGAGTCAAATGGGCAACAACCCTGTTCTAATTCCCTCTCCATTTTTATTTACATTTCTCTAATCAACCTTCGCACTATTACAATACTCTCACATAGTATATAGTGAAAATTCACATAGAGAGAGATCACAATCGAATCACAAAGAGAGTGTTTTCACCTCCTTCAGAACAGTATTCTCATTCACCAACCAACCCACGAATGTTCCTGTAAAAATAGTTTTATCCAAACTCAAATATGTTCAGTTCATCTTCTATAGTTAGATCAATGAATAGTCTCCTCCAACTCATCGTGTTCCTAAAATGAACAATCGAAACATCGGAAAGAAAACAAAGTCATCGTCCAATCAACTGATTCCATCTTCACTTCCATCAGCCTGACTTTGTCTATCGGTCATAGTCTCAAAGGAAACACCGATCTTCAAAGTCTCTCTAATGTCTCCATCATCTCGAGGTCTCGACCAAGCCCATTGGCAAGACTACATCCATCGGCTAGATTTCATAATGTTACATCGAACCCACAAGTCTCCCTAATGTCATTAAGCTCACATACCTTTCGAACCATCTTGTTGGCCTGAGTCACTTTGATGAGCAACATGAGCACCAACTATCATAGGATCAGCCTTATCGGCAAGAGAACAAGCATCGAAGAAGGTTTCACTGAGGTTCCATGTCATACCAATGAAAACACCTCATCGACAAGACATACTTTGTCGCTAAGACTCTTATAGAGCCTTCATGTCACCCTGACTAAATACCATCGGTAGGAGTCATAGCGATATGCATCAGGAACATCTCCATTGGCAAGAGAACCACTATCGAGGAAGGTTTCACCGAAGTCCCAAGTCACACCGATGACCAACTGAAACATACCATCAACAAGAACAACACTATCAGACAAAGTCCCACCAAGATCTTAAGTCACCCTGATAAAAAATGGCTCACTGCAGTTCAAAACCTTTGATTGATAGGAGTCACATCGAACACACCCATTGGCCAGACTCACACCGAACAGATCACGTCAGCTAGAGATCTACTATTGGTAAGATGCATTCTAAAGTATCGTGTCAGCTCGACCATCTGTTCATTGCCAAGATGTACATCGATCAGACCCATCGGCTAGACTAACACTGTCACTAAGTCTCTGATAGAAATTCATGTTACCCCGACCAAGTATTATTTGCTAGAGTTTCGCTATCAATGAGAGTTCATAGTGAACAGAAATCCATTGGCAAGATATACTCTGTCAGAATTAGTCACTCTAAAGGTTCACATTTCTCCCCGAAGCCACTCATCACCAAGAGTCTCTCCAATGATCACCAGGAAGAAACCCATCAGCAAGAGATCTTCTAGGATGGAAAGAGTTATAACTTTCACACCGATAGCCATGTATTTTCAAAGACTTCTATTGGAAAGATAGTTCCAAAGTCATGCTGATCTGAGCTCTTCAAAAGTTTAGAACACAACTGCTAGTCGGTAAGACATTCTAAGGGTCTCACTGGTTTCACTCTTTCAAGAGTTTTCATGTCAGTAAGTTTGAGGCACATATCTCCAACAATCTCCTACTTGATGAAGATCTTCCTAACCACTCTAGAGCATCAACTACAAACCATACAGAAGCACAAACAACATCAAATTACAAGGCCCAAACCAGAACACAATTGGGAGAAGACATTTTCCAGAAACAAGATAGAACATTAGCCAAAACAACAACCAGAAAACTGACTGCACCCATCCAACTAATCAACCCACGTGACTGAAAATAGCACCCATAGCTCGTTCTATCCATCCAATCTCACATACCTTCAAGGTATCCTCATTAGTAAACTCATGCCAGCACCACAACCAACCCACCAACTAAAAATAGAAGCTCCATGTACAAATGAGTCAAGAAGACAAAGTACAACCAGAAACTCCCATTGCATAGGTAATGCCAAATCTGAAAGATCAAAGGCATAACAAGTCTACCAATTACAACACATAGAAAATGTAACCATGTAGTACCAAGGAACATCCACAATGATATGCACAACCTGCAAATTAATAACCTGTAAGAACAACTCTCACCACAAGTCTTTAGAACTCTCCCAAGCTCTCCACACCCAACAAAGGAAAAAGATTAAGAACCTCCATGTCATCACCCAAGAATATGAGTGAAAACACATGACCACAAGCTAGTGATCACTACAGCTCCGACTAAACCTCAAACCAATGTAATGTGAAACCAAACATCAGGAAGACAATCAATACCACAGAGATAAATTCTGCACAACATATACCTATCAAATATCCTCCTACATACACATCTAATAGCCAATTGTGTCAAGTATGATCTCCTTCCCATCCCAAAGAGATGCCATAACAACATCCAACCATTCAATCACCAAGATCAATTATAGCAAATGTAACATGTAAATAATCATGGATGTAAGCCTCTCAAAGAAGACTAAACTATTTCATTTCCCATATCAGGAAATGAGCCCATAAAGCATCTCCTGCCAATTCTTCATTAGTAAATGATATAACACAAAAGCTCAGGGAGATAAACCATGTTGTACATCTTCCACTATGAATCATCCAAAACCATTTAAACAATAATTCAAGGTCCATATCATGAAAGAAAGTATAAAACACATCTAAAAGATACAATGGGAAAAATACCTCTCAAATTATACTTCTTTGCTGAGCAGACCAAGGGTGGAAAGGAAAAAATACTCTTCCAAGATATATAAGCCATCATGACTCATCCAAGAACAATCTCCTCATTGGTCTCTGTTGAACTCACGTTCAACCAAAGTGTAGGCTACTTGAACTTTCTGTTGAAATCAACACCTTTCTCATCTTAGGAGAATTACAACCTCACCTTATTCTCCATGTATCCATGAGCACCTGGAAATGATCATCCCATGCTAAACTCCAAACTGCATTATTGCACTAACATGAATTTCTCAATCATATGGCCAATGTACTCAAAACACAGAGAAACTCTAGACCGTTGTCAAAGCTCCAAACATCTAAAATAGGAACTTATTGTGACACCATGATCTTCCCATCCCTCGTAGGGGATACCATACTCCAAGTGGACATACCATGGTCTTAGGTGCAATGCACAATGTCAAAACTCTAGTGCATAAACAAGAGTATACCATGACATAAAGCAAACAAACTCAAAACCAAGATCACTTGTCAAGCACTGACAACACCTTAGCCAAAGACTCCAAACATCCTCCATGGTTCCAAGATGTTGCACATCCTCAAATAGTGTCCAAGAAAATGCAAAAGAACCCTTTTGCAACAACATGATCTAAGAGTCCCTCCTAGTAACATCAACAACACTAAAGAAGATAATTCACCACCAAGTGATGAACCCACAGTCACTGCTAAAACTCCCACTAAAAGTTGACATTTGAGCTTTCCAAGCATCATGACCAACCATCTCCAAAACTGAAAAGAAGATCTTCCAAGCCCACAAATATATAACAATACTAATAATTAAACCAAGATCTCAAAAGTAAGGATATTCACTATGCTACAGGACTCCATAATTGACTATCCAGGAATTCACTTATCATCCATCCTCTTACCTCAAAACAGCCATACCAATGCATAAGTGACCACAAACAAGGCCAACTTACAAGACTACATAGACACTAAATCAAATCGTGTGGATATAGATAGTCCACTTCTAGGTTGTCACACTGCAAACATATGATTAAAGACAACCCACAACTTTGCACAACCCGTAGATCCAATTAATGAAACATGAAGACTCATCTACCACATCAATGTCTTACACAATATGAGGTCTCACAAGAGAACAAACATGTAAACACCCTGACTCAAGCTCCAAATCAAGTATAGATTCGATTTTCCAAAAATGTCCACACCAAGCACCATAGTCTAGGAAACCAACAAGCAATACTTACATGCAGAACTACAACTATCTCATCCAACAACACCCCAAACAACCAGGGTCAAGAAAATAGTTTAACAACAACTCCACATAACCACAAGTTCTGCTTGACGTGTAAAACCTAAAAAACCACATAAAACATGCAAGTACAATACATTCTTAAAAAATTAAACAAAATTTCAAGAACTCCAGGCCCCCTTCAAGCCAATTCCAAAACCATCAATATGCACATGCATTGAGAAAGAGACAGGCTATTCTAGAAGCTTTCAAATCATCTAATGATTAACTCCATAGCCTTCATGTATTCGAGGTTAACAAAATAAAATGCCTTCCAACACCAGGAAATGCCACCCAACATAAGCACTCTCTTCCATGACTAAGACAAAACCCAAGCTTCTCCATATCACCATGGAGCCTCTCACACAGACAATCAATATGAAAGCTTTGCTGCAACTTAACCAAGAAGCAAATAAATCCATCTCATACATTAAGGTTATATCACTTCTAAGGTAACCAACTCCATCTTCACCATCCTTCAAACTATGTGTTGTCTCTGAATACTACAAGACTTCCACTCACCAAAGGATCAATACATCAGCCGATTCCTCTAGATTTCCTCAAGCCTGACAGACTAAGAAATATTCATAGGAGAAAACCCAGAACTAGCAACCAAAAGAAGGCTCTAATACCATTTGTTGGGAAAATTTTGTCATCTCAGAGAAACCTCCAAGAATAGTAGTTCCTTCGGTAACTTTAATTTCAATTAGATTGCCTCAAAAAAATGTACAACTATGTCACAAAGTGGAATCAAACACAGTTCATTTCCCACATTAATCCTTTTGAGAGAAGCACATGTAAAATTTAGTTTCAACAACTTGTATAAATAGATTCAACAAATAGAACCATTAAACATGAAAGATGGTACAGAAGATTAGAACACATAGATTTACGTGGGGAAAACCCTTTCGGGTAAAAAACACCACTCCAAACAATCTGATCCATTGTATTATTCAGCAACAAACAAGGTTACAATACAATCTCAGGCGCATAGCCTTTTCACAGAGATTACACCTTGTTACATTTTGGAGTCAAATGGGAAATAACCCTATTCTAATTCCCTCTACCCTTTTTATTTAAATTTCTTTGATCAACCTCTCAATCCATTACAACCTTTGCACTGTTACAATACTCTCACCCAGTATACAGTGCAGATTCACATATAGAGAGAGATTTCACAATTGAATCATATAGAGAGTGTTTTCACCTCCTTCAAAATAGTATTCTCATTCACCAACCAACCCACGAATGTTCCTATAAAAATAGTTTTATCCCAACTCAAAACCGTTCAATTCATCTTCTACAGTTAGATCAACGAATAGTCTCCTCCAACTCATCGTGTTCCTCCAATGAACAATCGACACATCAGCAGGCCAACAAAGTCATTGCTCAATCAACTAATTCCATCTTCACTTCCATCAACCTGACTTTGTCTATCAGTCATAGTCTCAAAGGACACACTAATCTCCAAAGTCTCTCTAATGTCTCCATCATCCCGAGGTCTCGACCAATCCCATCGGCAAGAGTTCATAATGTTACATCGAACCCACAAGTCTCCCTAATGTCATTAAGCTCACATACCTTTCGAACCATCTTGTCAGCTTGAATCACCCCGATGAGCAACAGGAGCACCAACTGTCATGGGATCAGCCTTATCGGCAAGAGAACAAGCATCAGAGAAGGTTTCACTCAGGTCCCATGTCATACCGATGAAAAAACCTCATCAACAAGACATGCTCTATCACTAAGACTCTTATAGAGCCTTCATGTCACCCTGACTAAATACCATTGGTAGGAGTCATAGGATATGCATCAAGAACATCTCTATCAGCAAGAGAACCAATATTGGGGAAGGTTTCGCTGAATTCCCAAGTCACACCGACGACCAATTGAAATAGACCATCGACAAGAACAACACTATTAGACAAATTCCCACTGAGATCTTAAGTCACCCCGATGAAAAAAAACTCACTATAGTTCAGAACCTTTCATCAATAGGAGTCACATCGAACACACCCATCGACCAAACTCACACTGAAAAAATCACATCGGCCAGAGATCTACTATCGGTAAGATGCATTCTGAAGTATCGTGTCAACCTGACCATCTATTCATTGGCAAGATGTACACCGATTAGACCCATTGACTAGACTAACACTGTTGCTAAGTCTCTCATAGAACTTCATGTTTCCCTGACCAAGTATTATCGGCCAGAGTTTTGCTATTGTTGAGAGTTCACAGTGAATAAAAATCCATCGGTGAGATATACTCTGTCAGAATGAGTCGCTCTAAAGGTTCACGTTTCTCCCTGATGCCACTAGTTGCCAAGATTCTCTCCGATGATCACCATGAACCAACCCATCTGCAAGAGATCTGCCAAGATGGAAAGAGTTTGAACTTTCACATCAATAGCCATGTCTTGCCAAAGACTTCCATTAGCAAGACAGTTCCAAAGTCATGCTGATCTGAGCTCTTCAAAATTTTAGAACACAGCTACTAGTTGGTAAGACATTCTGAGGGTCTCACCGATTTTGCTCTTTTAGAAGTTTTCATGTCAGTAATTTTGAGGCACATATCTCCAACAAATGTTTGAGCAACTCTGGCTCCTCCTCCATGATCAGTGGGATCATGTTGTCAGGATCCATCTCCTCCTCGTTGATGGATGTAGGCACTATATCCACAACAGCCTGATGATAGAACTCTCACCAATCTCTCATCACTCTTGTAAGATAGAAAATATACACAATTAGTAATCATTATCATGATATATATATATATATATATATATATATATATATATATATATATATATATATATATATATATATATACAAAGCATAAAATACTCAAGTACATGCATAAAATCAAATGTCATCACTTATGTCTCTAGTCGGATGAGGAATGTCAACCTCATCCTCTCTAGGGGGCATCAAGGATGTGCTAGCCACTCTTTGACTCTAGGTTTCGATGTGTACTGTAGCTACTACATGATATTTGGTCTTGTAAGTATGTGAGGACTCTCCATGCTTGTACCGATCCTCAATAGCTACCTCATCACCCTTTCTCAGGGGTGGCTCCTCCTAGTAATAATAATCCTCATCATAATTCTCCTCCTCATCATTCTCTCCTCTATCCTCGTCCTCATAATTAGGATCAGCATCTGACTTGTACTCCTCATAAAGAACATTAGTGAAAATATCTGATGACATATATCGTACCTCCTTTGCTCTGTCCTTTGGCTCATCTTCGTCATCTGGTGTTGGTCCTACACAGCCTATAGGGAATTCCATGGGGAACATAGGAGCTGGTCATGCATATGGTCAACCACAACTCCTTATGCTCATCTATGTTGTTGACATCATCAATGTTAAATACTGGTGGCTGGTAATGATCTAAATCATTCGAATCACTCTCACAAATATGATCTATAGTCAGCTAAATAGTATCACCTAGCCTCCAGGAACTCTCCACTAATTTTCTAATAAAGGGGCATGCCCTCGGTGGTGTCTGTACCTATCCAAATTTTTGCATGACTCACCCATAGTAGAAAGGTCGTACAACATAGTCATGCCTCCCAACTAGATACCTATCCATTTGCATCCTCGATAGCTATCTTGTGGGATCTAGCCACTGTAGAGTGAGTAGATATGTGTTGATGGTGTTTTTATGCACTTCTCAACACAGGCAGTGTGTAGGCGCACTACCTCTGTTGAAAGACAATATTCCACAATCAGGTTGCAGAACACTATCCCAAGGTCTCTCAGATGTTAGGTCATGACAATGCTTAGATACCTCAGTAGTTTGATGTGATTTGCTGGAATCACAAGGCGGTCCTATGGATGGGTTATAAAGCATGGAAGTTGGATCTTGAAATGGAGTTCTTGAGATGGAAAGTTGTTATGCATTGGCTGTAGGTTCAAACAGCAGTCTTGGACTCCATTTTGTTGTTGGATTTGGATTTACAATGTGCAATGAACCTTAGCATAGGTCAATCATTAAAAAAAAAAAAAGGCAAGGAAGAGGGCAAGATCCTATGTCTGCAACTAACTATGAATAGTGACAATGGAGTTCCTGCAATGGACAATTTCTCAAAACAATATCCCACTTACCCAAAGATTTCACAGTATCATGGAAATTGTGCTATCTTCTAAGGTCTGCAGATACTTTTTCCTTCATTCACCATGTACATGCATGAATCAAAGACAAATGTTTTGGAGCAGCTTTGAATTCAAGTCCAGGCTAACTTTACACAGCTATCTACCATCAGCAAACAACAAAAAGTATGGACAAAGAAATCATCAACATGGCAGGAATTTTCATAATCACCTAACAACATTCCTAAAATCTATCCAAAGAAAGAAGATAGTTAACTAAAACAATAGTAAAACCTAAGTCAAACATCTAACATTGGAGATTGAATCAAGTAACATGAGAGAAACCAAGAAAATACACCAAGTCAATGCCTTCTTTTTATAAATTTCTGTAGCATGTCTTTACATCAACTCAACTCTCTTTGAAAATGAGAGGAGAGCCCTATTTATAGTGCCCAAAAGATTTAATGAATGGCCAAGATTAATTCTTATTGTGTGGCCAAGATTCATTACAAAATAGGGTTTCACCTACCCCCCCAATATATCACAATTTAAAATTATATTTTGTCTCTTCCCTATTTCGTCCTTTTGCTGACGGCACTATAGCTCTTTTGTCCTTTAGTCAATTGTTGTTTCACTGTAGCTACTCTTCAGAAAATTCTTCATCTTTGATAGGGCTATCATCCTGCCTCTTAGAAGCTGTGTATTCTATGAACTTGAGGACGACCACCTGGAGTTTGTCTATTTGAATGATTTCACATCGCAGTGCCTTGTAGCTCCATTCCTTTGCATTATACTCTAGCCTTTTCCAATCCTCATATTACTTTGAGCGTTGGTCTCTGAACAACTCCGATTGATCGAAGGCACGGGCAGCAAAACTCAAGAATTCCATTGTGATATCTCCAGCCATCCCGTCCTTCATGTTCTCCTCGAAGTAGGGTTTTATATTTTCCATATCCATTTGCACAGTGGGCATATCATAGTCCGCCATCATCTTAAGGTATCGATCACATTCTACCCGGATTTCTTTGATCCATTCAATTTTCGGATCTACCTTACTCATGATTTGTTCTAGCCTCTCTTTTCAGTTGTCAAAGTCTCGGCACCACATATCCATCAACCAGTGATCTTCTTTCTTAAATGCAAACTTCTTCTCCCACATTGCTTCAGGCAACTGAAGGATAGCTTCAATCCTTGGAAAGGTCGAGTCATAGGTCGCGGGGAAATCAGTGCAAAGCTTCCTTGTGCCCTCCAGAGACCACATCAGGTCCAAGAATTGTTGGTTGTTCGCACAACTCAGCTAATTCCCATATTTCCAACGTATGAGACTCGTCAGAAGTAGTCCTCTATGGTCTTCTCCAAGTTCTTCTTTCCATCTTGTTGATCTATTCCTTGGGAAGTAGCTGAGGTGTGGTCGTGGATGTAGTAGGTAGGTCATCTACTGAAGACCATTGTTGTATGTAATCTATTAAGGCTGCAACCTGTGCCTTGAGCTCATCCTTTGAGATTTTATCTTGCTTTATTAGGTGCAACACTATAGCCACTGAGGCTTGAAGGTACTTGACTTTCTGCTCTCTAGTGGCGGTCCCTAAGTTGATGGTGGAGATGCTATAACTTACCTTGGTTTGGCTAATCATGGGCATTGCAATTTGTGTCGCTCGAGAGACGAAAGAATACATTGTTACCTTGGATCGGACCTTGGGCTTCTTCTCCTTCTTTGTCATGATTTGGGCTCGATCCAAGCCGACCTGTAACCTCGCCCTTGGGTCCTTCAGCACAAGGGTTTTTCTTTCGAGCTACTTCTCCAACCATTTAGGCACAGCAAATTTCCCCTTTAGGGGAATCATGGTCACCCTCGCCCCTCTCAGTCAAGGCCACGATTTTCACTCCTTTTCCCTTTGGGGATTTTTCTTTCTCTTTGGAAGCATCTTCCTCCTCTTCATCGGAGTGATGGACAAATACAAGGCATTTGATAGGCAACCTGGTGGGTGGTTTCTGAATGGGACTTTCTTTTCTTGTTGTTTCTCCTTCCTTCTTCTCCTCAGTACACTTAGCCTCGGGGCTTCTGATGATACGTGTTTCACCCTTATTTAAATCCTTTTGCTATTGTTCTTTTGGTGGCTACCCCTCTTCATCATGGGGTGACCCCTCTTCTTCTGCCCCAATGTCCTTCAGCTGTTGTGCCATTTCCTCCTCAAGGTTATCATCAAAGGTTTGAATGATTTCCTTAGCACCTGATCCATCTTCCTCATCCTCACTCTCAGAAGAGCCAGTTTCTTCATCCTCATAAGCCACCCTATCAATGGTTCGATGTTCGTACTTTGGGTGCTCATGGTACTCATCGGCATCCTCCTCAACAGGCTTCGAAGCCTCCCGCTATCATTCCTCCCACTCCTTAGAGATTAGCATGGTGGCCTCCATAGTTGGTGGCCTTGTCGATGGTTGCGAAGGTTGAGCAGTAGCAAGGACTTGTGCGCAAGGGTTGCTTGGAGAGTTAGATCCATTAAGATCTGGGAGAGCTCAAGGAGAAGGTTTTGCATGTGCCTTGAAAGAGCCTCGGGCATAGTGGTAGTGGGAATCAGTGCGGTGATTGTTGCTAGAAGGAGTGATGTGATTGGTGAAATCGCAGTAGAGGAAGGGGGAGAAGTAATGGCAGAAGAGGAGTCAATAATTATCATAGACTCAACAGGAGGCAAATGGGAAAGATGGACAGAAATGTCCACTATTGGCCGGGATGCAGCGACCATAGCCAGGGAGGTGGGTGGTGCAACAAGAGGGGCGGAGAGAGCCAAGGGAGGCCGTAATTGACCCGTACCCTCTGCCTCTTTCTCTTGGGTTGAAGGTTGTTCCATAGTACTCCCTGCCTGCTTGAGCCTTTTGGGAGGTGAGCCTCCTGTTTCTTTCTTTGCATAGGCTTTGGGGTTTGGAGACTGCTCAGTTTCTGTTCCTTTTCTTTTCTTGGACTTGGTGACCGGAGGAGACTTGGAGGTCTGGTCAGTTGAAGTGGTGGCAGCAACATCCTCTACGGCACTCGGCTCGCTTTTGAGCCCTTCATAAGTCAAGATTACTCCCTGTCGCTTTAAATGAGCCACCTGCCCATCGATCCACTCCTTGGTACGAGTTAAGATTAGCTAGGTGTTCGTCCTAGTCAATTGATGGTATTGGTAGGTTGGCGACTGCAGGGTACCTAGGATGCATTATGGTGGACTCGTCCTCCTCGACTTGGTCTGGTACAAGGAATGGCTGGACCCTTCTTATGAACTGTACAGTCATACACATGTAGTGCCTTGCGCGCACTTCCTTATCATCCTGGCAGTTGGCCCAGAAATCCTCAATATGGTGGAGATGGGCATACGCCAGCCCCAGTGCTTTCCTGACATGGCCATGCGGGTCCATCCATGGGCGAGCAGTGTGTAGGTAGAAATGGTAATCCTTCAGTTCTTTCTCAGAGTTATAAGCACATTGGGAAGTTTGTAGTTGGTACATTCCCTGGACAAGGGTCATGGGATAGGAGATCCTCGTTATGTATTTGTTGCTGATTATTGTCTGCAGGTGTTGGAGTTGCTAACAAAGCTCCAGGAGGATGATTCGGTCGTTGGGGTATCGGGGCAGCCTAGTTGGCCTTTTAGTGAAGCCCTAGGCACAGATGTACATAAAATTCAGATATTGGATGTAGAGAAGGGCATATTGTTTCAAAAGCACTCTGGCACTATGAGAGACCCTCCTCTCGAAGTCTTCGGCAATTAACCTAATAATGTGGCCAATGAAGGCATCGTTTACTTGGCAGTAATCCCTTTTGAAGTTCCGGTATTGGAGCTGCGGATATTTATCAAAAGGTTTGAGTCCTCACTTCTGCTCCTGATCAGGTGCCACAAACAACCTACTATATTGTCTCTGATCCACCAAGGAATAGACAAGGTAGGAAGTCATATAGAATTTGGAGCTCTGTTTTACATTGACAAACTGCTCGTAGAAGCAATTGCTTATGATCGCTCCCTAGTAGAACGAAGCCTTTGTTGTGACGTCCTTGTTTCCATGGAGGATCTACTCAATAAAATATTCCATCCATTCCTGAAAGTAGGCGGCCGCGGGGAGACCCATAATCCTGCTTAACATGGTTACCAGGTCATGGTAATCTTTATACAAATCACTCTGAAAGAGTTCCTGAGGAACTTTCGCAGTGCTGCCCCTTTTTTCCTTTAGCCAATGTAGATTTATTAACTTCTTACAGCCACCTGGATTATCATCCCATGCCGCCTGGAATTCTTCTAAGGTGGGGACGTCCATCTGTTGGAATGTGGGAATATGGAAGGTCTTTGTGATCCCTTTAGGTGACATGTTAGTGAGAATATTTCCCTCTTTATCAATGATTGTTCTTGTGTCAGTTTGATATGCTTCCCGACAAGCCATGACCAACTCGGGGGCCATGAGGGATGGAGGGAATCTGACAGCTTTAGCTATTACTCTCTGTCTTATCAATCTTGCATTCTTTGTTGTTGGATTCACCCTGACCCTTTGCTTGAATTCATCAATATCTACCTAGCCAATATTGGTGTCTGTGATCTCCTTCCAATCCGTGGTGACTTTTGAGTGGAGAGGCTCGCCCTAGAATTGGTACTTCATCTAGTCCTTGTCTTCCTTCCCTTGAGGGGTCCTTCCTAATTTCTTCCCCTTGTCCCTTTCGACGGATTCTCCTGAAGTTCCTGCACCTGATTCCATATATTCTGCAAGCAAGGGAAAAGTCAGCACAATAGATCACAAAAGCATTCGTGTTAGTTAACACCCTAAAAACAACACTTATTTCATAACATGACCTTTATCCCTAAATGTTATTGGTCTTCTGATTAAGGGCATTTGGTGAATTCGAGCCCAGAGGGCCGGACTTCCCTGGCAGGAATGCTGTTTGGAAGGAAAAATAATGCAAAAGGCTCCCGAAGACTCCCTTTAGTCAAATTCTAGTATTTCAAGAGGTCGGTAATGAAGAGGACCAAAATTCAGCATGTGAGTGGAAGTTAGATTTCAGATTTGGGCTCGTTTGGATCGATTTAAGAGAACTTGGAAGTCACAGGCTGGAAAGTCGTCAGGAGATAGCAGTTTGGAATGGCAAACATCAAACGAAAATCTAGGGTCCGGGGTCCGATGGTGCAAAGGGCGATCAATGGTTTGTCATTTTACTTCAGAGGGTTCGGACCGGTGGCACCGAGAAGGTGTTCACCCTTCACCGTTTGGGATGGCAAATGTTGGATGGAAGTCCCTAGGCCTGACATTATGTGTTTTCGCTTTGAGTTCGGTGGCGATCGGCAAGACGGAGCCCAGAGATTGGAGGGGCGGGGTGAGAATTCCGTTTGGAATTGCAGGCAAGGGAAGGAGTCCCGATCACCAGAGCCTGGCAAGGAGGAGGGTATCGGTCGTTCATGTGGCATCCAGCGGCGGACAGGAGTTCGAAGCCAGGTGATCAAAATGACGGGGCGAACTCGCCAGGGAAAAGGTGTCATGTGAGGTTCCGGTGGTGGGTGAATGTCTCTCCGATGGCGGAAGAAGGGTGGAATTCTGGGCATGGATGTTTGAACACCAAGGCCTGGGAAATCTGAAGGATGCCAGTGCAACCAGAGATGCCACAGTGAGGAGAAGGGTGGGGTCCGGAGCATGAAGGGGATGAATGAGTTCGACATGGGGATGATAGATAATGAGGCATGGAAACCCATCGACCAGACCCTGGACCTGATAACAATGCAATGAGTTAAATTGCCCAAAGCAGCAAATAGGAAGGCAGAGTCCGCAGGGCGGGACACCATGCGAGATTCGTCGTGGAGGATGCCAAAACACTCGCGGAACCCCAGAGGTAGAACCCTGGGGTCCCGGGCCCGAGAGACCCAAAGTGCATTTGTTTAATTTGAAACTCTCATGGTGAGGAGAAGGTCGGGCTCCACCGGTCGGGAGGCGGGGGTTAGTTTGTAGTTTCAAAGGGTAGCATCAAGGGTGACTTCCGAACGGGGAAGTCCGACGGGTCAGGCCCAAAAGGTGGTATTATCGTCGGTAGGTTGATTCAAAGTTTTAACATGGATGGCTAAGGCAGGTCCTAGGGCCGAAGAGGACATTTTCCCTATGCGAAGAATAGCTGCAACAACGAAAAAATCTGGATCGATGAGGAGGGCATCGTAGAGGGTTTTCTCAAGTCTTCAAAAGGTGGGTTTTGTGCACGATCCCATGTTTTCCATTTTCACACCTTCTTAACAATTGCTATTCATTTAAATGCTTAGAAATCATGAAAAAAACTCTCGAGAGGGGGAACAGATGGCCTACCTCGAACACGCGATGTGGGTAGATGTGGGGTCCACCTACGGTCGACGAAATGATGCTGAGGGCGACGAGCGTGATGGTGTTGAAGACGGTGGGCTCCTCAATGAAGTTCTCCAATCGATCTGCAATCCTATAAAATGATAATGACAGGTCGGGGTGGGTATTTTATACACTTAACTGCCATTAATGCTCATTGTATACACCTAAAAATGGTCACATCATATTGTCTGGTAATTAATTAAATATTTTTAATATTTAATTAAAATCTTCGAATTCTATCTGCGTATAAATAAATTTAAATAATTTATTTATATTTCTTCATTCTTTTATTTTGATTAAATAAATAAGTTTATTTAATCATCTTTTCGTATTCATTTCTTTATTAATTAAATAAATATTATGGTTTATTTATATTAATTATCATATAATCTTAGTTTGAATATTTTATTCAAATAAAGATTAAAATATTCTTCTTTTCTTCTAAATATCATTTATAATTAAATATTTCAAATATTTAATTAATTCCTCTAATTTGATTTTAATATCTATTCATAATTAAATATTCCAAAATATTTAATTAATTCTTCTATTATTTCAAATTCTTCTAAAATCTATTCATAATTAAATATTTCAAAATATTTAATTAATTCTTCTAATATTTCATATTCTTCTAAAGTTACATTATAATTAAATATTTCAAAATATTTAATTAAATCTTCCATAGTTTGTAAAATCAAAAATCAAAGTGCAATAAATGAAATTAAATAAATTTATTTATTTATTTAATTTGGGGATTATCTTCAACACCCGTGAAACAAACTGCCCAAATAGAAAATTTAATTTTTTTTTTTCTGTATAGGCTTGTTCACGTGGGTTGAAGACATGAATCCATCCTTCTCTCCAACTTCTCAACCTCTTCCATCTTCTTCTCAACTTCTCCATCTCTCACCTTTCAATTCTACCAGACAATCGCACAGCCGTAGATTCTTGCCAGCCGGGATTGTGCCTGCAAAAATCTATAAATATGACTGCCGGGAACTCCAAATGATATAGAAGTTTTAAGCAAGTAAATTATAGTCAAATTATAAGCATTCATAGCATTCATAGAATTCACAGTACTTTCATAGCATAGAATCATAGTAATCATAGCATAGAATCATGACATCTTCCATTCACAGCCCCTGTGCATAATCCACAGCCCTTGTCCATATCCGTCAGCAATTTCATTCCATTAGCATACAGGATAGAATAGAATTTCATTTTTGCATACTCGTTCTACAGGTTGCCATTTGGAGAAGCCGAGCTTACACAATCTGAGAGCCACAAGCTTCAAACAAATCTCTGGAGATAGAGAAAGACAGAACGTTTCTGAAGAAATTCTCCTTTACATTCTAGTTTTATTTAAATTTCTTTAGTTTAAAGTTCTGTTAATTGTGTTTATGTTTTCAATTAGATTACAAATTAAGCATACACACATTTTTGGCACCCACCGTGGGGCTCTTGCCCCCTTTTTAATATCTTTTTGCAGGTTTCTTTTGATAGGTTACAGACAAAAACAGTGGAATAGCACAGGAAACACGTCTTCAAGATTTCAATACCCAGTTTAGCGCATTTAAGGTCTTTTGCAGTGCCCATGAAGTCTTTTGTAGTGCCCATAAGGTCTTTTGCAGCGCCCGTAAAGACTGTTGCAGCGCCCTTGAAGTCTTTTGCAGCGCCCTTGAAGTCTTTTGCAGTGCTCATGATATGTATTGTAGCGCTATTAATTAATTTTGCAGCGCTATTAATGAGTTTTGCAGCACCTTTAAAGTATTTTGCAACGCCCATAACTTCTGTTATAGCACATTTCTATAAGTTGTAATTTGTAATGTTAAAACAATTTAACTGATTCTGACGCAACCGCAGACAGTTAGTAAATTTTTAAAGATAAAATGAACCAATCCTAGGGTAGGCATTTAAGGTAAAATGAAGCAATCCTAGGGTAGTCATCTAAGGTAAAATAAAGCAATCCTAGTGTAGACATTTAATTTAAAATGAAGCAATCCTAGGGTAGACACTTCATATTTCGTTTTGGGCTTAAAAAGATTTTTTCTGTTTATGTGAAGCAACATCTTCACTTAGCTTAGAAAATTTTCATTTGGGGTTTAAAATACATTAGTGTTTGCTTTGTTTTGGTGATAGGCCTATGCTCTCCCCTTAACTGGGTGATCAAAATGCCAAACTCACCTATTTCCTTCATGCAAATTTCTTGTTTTATTAATAATTCTTACAAGGCCTGCCGTAGTGGGAAAAAGTACTCACCCTACGGGAAGGACCTAAGTGGGAACAACTAAAGCCAAGTTTTCCAACCCACTATAATTAAATGCGGATGGTTGATGAAAATCCCATTCGACGGTAGTGTGCATTGATAACCATCCCCAAAGCCTTTGTTCTAAAGGTAGGGAGGTCTCTCGAGGGAGTCTATCATTTGCCGCACCGAACGGAAACCCTTACTAAGAACTTAGTGTAGTATCTTACCGAGTCAGTTCCCAAACATTATATTAATCACAGTGCAGGGGAGGGAAGAATCTACCCCCAAGATACTCACCATATAACTGCCAAGGATTGTTTGCTCAAGGGATCTAGTATCCACTTCCGTCACTCTAAGTACGCACCTAGAAAAGACAAAAACATGGGCGCCCTTTCGGGGGTGACATGGCTGTGTGAGTCGACACAATTTTAAGATGTGGGCTGTTGATTACTATAATGACCTATTTGAGAATTAAGAGTGAGTCTGTTTGAAGTGCTTATCATGTGTAAAACCCGTTAAAACACTTTTTGAACAACATTTTGATTATACACTTGATGTTTAGCATAGGACCTAAGACAACCATTTTACAACTTGTTTGATGTGTTTTCAATACATTAATTCAAATAAGATCATCTAAAACACTCATTATCACATTGATTAATCTCATGTTACGAGATTGGAAATCCACAAAGTTTGTAAAGAAATCCATTTTCAAAAGGATTAAGAAGCCAAAGAAACCCCTCAATCACAAGAAACTATTGAAGAAGCAACGATTCTTGTATCAAAGCCAAAAAGTTTTACTCAAATATATAACCTTTCTTCATAGGTATCATGATTGTGTTAAAGTTCTTTCAGATGATTATGCCATAGAACCTTTGTATTCACAAACTTACTTTCAAAAAATAGCCCTTTCTCAAAGGCATAACCATAGTCAACGCATTCGTTTCAGTTATATTCCCCAACCTGCAATCGACTATTCTACTCGTCCAACTCAAATTTTGCAATAGAGAACTTAGAATATATTAGGCATCTATTACAAAATCCATCCTTTTACAAAGCCATGATCAAAACTTCATAAAGTGCAAAATCATCCTTTTCTTGATCTTTTGCTTACTTTCCCGCTAACAGAATTTTCATCCTTCCACTTAGGGAATGAACACAAGCTAAAAGATTAGAAATTTTGTGTAAGTCATAGAATCTTCATTCTATCCTGACTTTCATATATCTCACATAAATTGCACTATTTCACTCTTTTGATCAAAAGCAAGTAGAACTTGGAATCAAACCTATGCCTGTCTTCATGAGATCTCAAAAACAAATGGAAAAAGACGAGGGAGAAACCACTACAAGTAAAATGGGTGACCATGCTCAAAAAGAAGAGGAAACGTTTAATCTTGATGAGTTAACAGAAGAAAAGCTTCAAGAAGTAGAACAAGATCCTCAATTCCATACTCTTATGGAAAGGATTTTAGAACGAAACAAAGAAAGATACTTTCTTTCATTGGCTAATCAAGGAGCTAAGTTACCTCACAATTTCGACATAGAAGGGATTAAACAGAGTCTTGAAACTCCTCCTAATGACTTTAGTGCTCTTAATCAACAGATAAAAGAATTACAAGGGCAAATAAAAGAAATGCAAGGGGGTACAACAAAGAAATATGTTTTGGAAGACATATCTCCTTATCCATTTGATAGGAGTCTTCAAATGATCCCATTTCCAAAACATTGCGAAATCCCTAAATATGATAGGTATAATGGAAAAACTGATCCTATTGACCATGTGAGGGATTTCCGAAACATGAGTCTAGAATTTGCCTATGACGATACCTACTTGATGCGGTTATTTCCACGAAGTCTAGGTGTACAATCCATGGAGTGGCTTTCAAAAATCACTCCACCTATCAAAACTTTTGAGGAGTTAATAAATCAATTTATATCACAATACTCCTACAATATACAACACCAGATAACAATGCTTGATCTTTGTAAAGTGAAACAAAAAGTAGGAGAACCTTTTACTACATTTTTACAAAGGTGGAGAAGGTTATTTGCACAATATTCTCGTCCTATTCCTGAAAAGGAAAAAATGGATATTTTTATCAATAGCCTTGATCCAGAATTAAGCTATAGGCTTAACCTTCATTGTCCTCATAACTTTGAAAAATTGATTGAAAATGCAATCACCATTGAAGGGGCTTTAGTTAAAAGGGGAGTGATAAAACTTGATAATCCAAGTACATCAAATCAAAACAATAACGATAAAACAAGGTTTTGGAACATAAACAAAAATGTTGTCAATGATGGTATAGTAGATGCAAATAATTTACGAACAAGACCATCTATTTTCAATCTATCAAGTTCTCCACGAAACAATCAACAAGGAAATACAACTCAACAAGGAAACAACAATCAACAAGGACAAACCTCCAAGCAAGAAACCATGACCAATCAAAATACCAATCAAAATCGTGGTAATTTCAATAATAATCTTGACAATACCCAAACATCAAATCCGTCCAGACCTTCATTTTTTTCAAATCGACGGAATTTTACCACTTTGGGTCAATGTCTTGAGTCTGCTCTCAAGGAGCTTCTTGATAATAAGGTTATCACCTTACCACCACAAAGAGATTATGGGCCATGAGTCAAACCACCATCATGGAATGACTCGTATTATTGCAATTATCATCAATGTAAGGGTCATAGAACAAATAATTGTCAAGCTTTGAAAAATCTAGTACAAGATTTAATTGACAATGGTACCATTACAATCGAATGGCAGCATACCAATGATGATCATCGAGCATTCAAAGATCCTTTACCAAACTATCAAAAGGGGGAAATGTTAGATACCAAGGCCAAAAACATACATAATGTTGAAGACAATATAATCCGTCACATCTACGTAGATGATCAACGGGTTAATGTTATCAAAATCAAGGGAAAACAAGAATATCAACAGGTTAATGTGACAACAAGAGGTCAAGCAAAAGTTGTTCTAAAAGGAAGTTCATCTAAAACAACTATTTCTCCTCCAAGTCAATATAATCTGGTTGATCAATTGATAAAAACATTAGCTCAAATATCTATCCTTGAACTTCTCAAAATATCCCCCATACACAAGAATATTTTAGAAGAAGCCCTTGTAAACACAATTGTTGATACTGATTTAGATGTAAACAGATTTCAAGCCATGGTGGGACATTTGTCTTCCCCCACTTGTCTTTCATTTTCTGATAAAGATGATGCCTCTATGACACATCCACATAATTCATCACTTTATCTTGAAGTAATGATCCATAAACATCGAATTAGACATGTCTGAATAGATGGAGGAGCCGGTTTGAATATTTGTACCTTGAAGTTAATAAATGCCTTGGGAATTTTAGAAAATGAAATTGATCCACGAAGGAAAATAACTATCAAGGCATATGATGATGAAGAAAGAGCTTCTAAAGGATTAATATTGCTGCCTATCAGAGTGGGACCTGTTGTGAAGAATACATTTTTTCAGGTTCTAGATCGGGATCTTTCTTATAACATACTTTTGGGTCATCCGTGGATTCATGATATGCAAGCAGTACCATCAACATATCATCAATGTATAAAGTTTCCATATGATGGACAAGAAATAACTATACAAGCTGATTACAATAGTACCCAAACTTGTTCAAATCTTCGAGTAACACAAGATGTATTTGTGCCACACAATAGGGAAGCTCTTGTTGTTTCATCTTCCAATCTACAAGTCCAATTGCAAGAATTGACAAAGAATCTTGATACTAAGCTAAAGTTCAAAGACAAAGGGGTAGGTGAATATTCATTATCTCTTTCTACTTTACCTCCTTGTCCAAGGTCACATGGGCAGCCTACCTTATTAAATCAAAAGATCGCAATAGCTTCTACATCTCAAGTTTCTGTGCCAATCACAAAGTTTGATGGAAAATTCATTAAAGCTAATACCACTGAAGAAGAAGCTGAAGATAGGGACATCTTAAATTGGCTATACAAAGATGAAGATGACTCTCTCTTACACATTAAGTTACCTAAAGAACAATATGGTAAGGGGTATGCTATCATACAGAAAATGGTTTATGAAGGGAATGGTCCTATAGGGAAAAGAAGAGAAGGAATCATGGAACCAATTCAACCTATTTCAAAGCATTCAAGTGATAAAATAGGACTTGGATATGGCAAAGATAAAGAAGAATCTGCTTCACAACCAACACAATCAACTCATGAAAGAGGATCAGTGTCAGATAGACCTCATGAATCAGTTTTCCAATTGCAAAATAGTTCAGATACTGATTCTAATGAATATGAATGGGATACCATTTATAATGATGAATTTTGGAGGGATAAACAAGTTGATATCATACACAAATATGCACCTGTTCTCATACAAGGAGAAGGCTCAAGGCCTCCACTTGATTTTGTTTTACAAAGCGATCATGACTCAAGTGAGGAAGAATCAGATTCTAACGCAATTGACAATCAACAGGAGAATACCATCATAGACCTTGTCTACCATGAGGATGATAACCATATCATGACTTTGACAATTCAAGACCTTACCCAACCTAATGATCCTATGCCTTTAGTTTATCCAGAACTTATTAATTGGGACATTGATGCACCTATCCATATTCCTACATTCAATGATGATGAGGATATTATAAATTTTCTTTGTTCCTCAAATGAAGAAAACAATTGTTTCATTCAAGAATCTCATACTCATGATTTTGATAAGGAGGGTGTCAAGTTTCTTAGCTGAAAATAAATGAAATAAAAGATGGATCTATTGGTGAAAACCGAAAAATGGCAGTGATAGATCAAAACAAGAGAAAAATAAAGAGCGAATCCGACAGTGAAAACCTTTCTGAGGCACTGAAGGATGAGAAACTTAACACTCTTCCTAAGTATTATCATGAAAGATCTTCTATTTTGATCAAACCAATAGAATCAATCAACATAAGTACAACAGAGCAGCCAAAAGTTTTGCAAATTGCAGCATCATTAACAGTTGACGAAGTCCTGAAATTCATGGAATTCTTGAAGGAGAATCAAATTAACTTTGCTTGGTCATATGCTGATATGCCAGGGTTAGATCCTAATCTAATAATGCATCATTTATCTATTCAACCAGGGGCAAAACCTGTGAAGCAAAAGCTCAGAAAAATGCATCCACATGTTGCATTACTGGTCAAAGAAGAATTAAAGAAGCTTTTGGATGTTGGATTCATTCGAACTATTGATTATGCAGAATGGATTTCCAATATTGTACCTATTTCAAAGCCAGATGGAAGGATCAGAGTTTGTACAGATTTCATAGATTTAAATAAGGCTTGTCCCAAAGATGACTTTCATTTACCCAACATAGATATGATTGTTGATTTAACTGCTGGCCATGCAATGTATTCATTAATGGATGGGTTTTCAGGATACAACCAGATAAAAATTACACCAGAGGATCAAGATAAAACAATGTTTACATGCCCTTGGGGTACCTATTGCTGGAATGTAATGCCATTTGGGTTAAAGAATGCTGAAGCTACTTATCAAAGAGCAATGACAACTATTTTTCATGATATGATGCATACATTCATGGAAGATTATGTTGATGATTTACTTGCAAAATCTCACACACGAGAAGAACACTTGGAAATCTTATCAAAAATCTTTACCAGAATGGAGAAGTTCAATGTTCGACTAAATCCAAAGAAATGTGTCTTCGGCGTTACATATGGAAAACTCCTAGGATACATTGTTTCAAAAAAGGGTATAAAGGTTGATCCAGAAAAGGTACAAGCTATAATGGACATGCCGCCACCACAAAATATCAGTCAACTTCGATCATTGCAAGGAAGATTACAGTCCATTAGAAGGTTTATAGCTCAACTGGCAGATAAAAGTTTACCATTTACACATTTATTGCATAAAAATGTCCCATTCAAATGGGATGACAAATGTGAAGCAGCATTCAATCAGATCAAGCAGTATCTTACACATCCACCAGTTTTAATTCCACCTATTCCAGGAGAGCCACTCATACTCTATATTTCAGCAACAAAAGTATCTTTGGGAGCTTTGCTAGCACAAGAAGATTCTACAGGTAAAGAAAGGGCCATATATTATATCAGTAGAACCTTAACAAGTCATGAGTTAAATTACAGTTTCATTGGAAAAGCTTGTCTTGCAGTGGTGTTTGCTTCTCAAAAGTTGCGACACTATATGTTGGCTCATACAGTTAAGCTGATAACCAAGATTGATCCATTAAAATACCTATTAAGCAGAGCTACTTTAATAGGAAGACTTGCAAAATGGGTAATGATCTTAAGTGAGTTTGACATTCACTATGTAGATCGAAAAGCTATTAAAGGAAAGGTCATTGCAGATCAGTTGGCTGAAGCACCTTTACACGAAGAAAATCCAATGCATATTGAGTTTCCTGATGCAGATGTTTTCACAGCAACAATTCACAAATCATGGACATTGTACTTTGATGGATTTTATACACAATATGGCTCGGGGGCAGGGATTCTCTTTGTTACACCTGAAGGACATACCATTTCACGATCATATCGGTTGATGTTTCCTTGCACAAATAACAATACTGAATATCTGGCATTGCTCATAGGATTAAAAATAGCTTTGGAATGGCAGATTACAGAGTTGGAAGTCTATGGTGATTCACAACTTGTCATTAATCAAATTAATGATGATTATCAAACCAAAGATGATAAGTTGTTACCTTACAAGAACATGGTGGATGATTATAAGAAATATTTTGTGTCAATCAAGTTTTCACAAATATCAAGGATTGATAATAAAGCTACAGATGCAATGGCTACCATTGCTTCCTTATTACAAATATCAGAGGATCAAACCAAATATGAATTTTTGGTGGAACAATTGTTTTCTCTCGCTTATGATAATCCTGAAACCCAAGTCATATTTCATTTAACCGGTTCTAATTCACCTTTATATGGCAAGACTTATACCTATTTGAAAGATAATATCTTACCTTCGGATTTATCTCGCAACCAAAAAAAGAATTTCATTCGCCAATCATCCCGTTATACCTTAATTTCCTATATCCTTTATCGATGTGGTCTTGATGGTACACTCCTTAGATGTCTTGAACGTGATGAATCTGAAAAATCCTTACAAGAGGTTCATGGTGGTATTTGTGGAACTCATTCGAGTGGTTTGACCTTAGCCAAGAAACTTGTCAGAATGGGATACTATTGGCCTACCATGGAGAAAGATTCTTTTACTTTTGTCAAGAAGTCTTTTAAATGCCAGATCCACGGGAATCTTATTCATGCACCTGCATAGGAACTGCAATCTTTTACTCCGACATGGCCTTTTTCTCAATGGGGACTTGATCTTGTTAGAAAAATTCACCCTTCATCGTCAAATGGGCATAAATTTATCATAACAGCTATGGAGTATTTTACAAAATGGATTGAAGTTGTTCCTCTAACAACAATGACTGGTAAACAAATATCTTCATTTATCTTGAATTAAATTATTTGTAGATATGGAATTCCTAGTTCTATAATTACTGATAATGGAAGGCCTTTTAAGAATCAGGATGTGGATGAACTTTGTGAAAGATTTCACATTCAACACAGTTTTTCTACACCTTACTATCCACAGGGTAATGGTCAAGCAGAAGCTTCCAACAAAACTATCTTGAAGATATTGAAGAAAACAATAAATGATGCTGGTCGTGATTGGCATGTCCAATTAAACCCAGCTTTGTGGGCATATAGAACCAGTATTCGCACACCAATAGGAGCTACACCATATGCTTTGGTCTATGGAGCAAAAGCAATCTTACCACTAGAGGTTGAAATACCTTCGCTTAGGGTCTCACTCAAGGGATTGATAAGTGACGAAGACTACAGGGTTTCTTGCCTCCAAGAGCTAGAATTGTTACATGAAAGACGTCAACATGTAGCTGATCATTTAAAGGGTTATCAACAAGTTATGTCCCATAGCTATAATCACAGAGTTAAACCACAGACATTTCAAGTAGGTGACTTAGTCTTGAGAGAAAATCCACGCAATCAGCAAGACAGAGAAAAGAAAGGGAAATTTGAACCTAATTGGCTAGGTCCATTTGTTGTTATTGTAGCATACGGTTCTGGTGCATATCAGTTATCCACATCAGAAGGGGACCTATTTGAAGAACCGATCAATAGTATTCATCTAAAGAAGTTATATGTTTAAAAAGTCCTAAAAAACTCAAAAAAATCATAAAAAGTCTTGAAAAAATAAAAAAATAAAAATAAAATAAAAATAAAAATCATAAAAAGTCCTGAAAAAATCAAAAAAATTAGAAAAATCTTGAAAAAGTGCAATAAAGACAAGTAGTGAAAACCTGGCAAATAGACACTACTTGTGATCAAAATGGGCTCCTCCATTTATTAGTTTATGTTTTGTTTTCATTTTCGGCATCATCCATCCATATCTATCATCTGTATATATCTTTCATATCCATATCATACAAGAGAATCTTATGTTTCATCATGGCTTGATGAAATTTGTACATATCCATACTCTTTAGGTAGTGTTTACACTGGGGGCGAATGCAGAAACATAGATTGAATAAGAGAGGGGAAATAAGCTTTTTGAACATTGAAAACAGACACAAAAACAGTTTGACAAAACAAAACAAACATTGCCATATCAAATCAACTACAACATGTTTATTCAATGCCAATCGATATGGAAACAACATGATCCAAACAACTATCAAAATGAGAACATCAAATGATGATAATCAAATTGGATGATCTTAATCTAAATAAATGTTTGAAATACTTTAAGCAAGATTTGAATGGTTGTTTGATTTTCTATCATATCTCTGGAGTAATTCAATGATGTACTGAACTAGAAAAGCAAGGAAGGAGTATGATTTTTCTTTGTCTGTTGTTTGCGAGGAAATCATTAGTACTATGCCAATTGGTCGTGAGACATGCTCTATTATAGATCATGGATGACATTTTAGAATTTGCATGGGAAAAGGATTAACTCTTGTCTGTTTGTGCAAGCAATACTTAGGTCATCTCGGTTCAATTATACCTAGATGCTTGTATTAACTTGCTATATCAAAAATCATGAAAGAAGTACTCAGGTCATCACTGGTGCTAACAGACCTTTTGATGCTTGTATTAACTTTCAACATTTCAAAGCTCTATGATGATACCAAAAAGAAAAACTAAGCTCTCCAAATGGCACTATTGTATGGATGTCCTGCATGGTTAGTATAGATTTGTATTCATGTTAGAATCTGCATTTTGCATTCATAAATTTTCCAAAAAGCTAGCAAAGAGTCAAATGGTTATATCTTTTCGAGTACATGACTGAGTATATTTTGACATTCACAAAAACATCATTTCATACATTTTTCATATTTGCATCAGAAAATCATAAAATCAAAGTATACATCATAACCATATACATTCATTCATCAAATAAATTTCATCTCATGAATCATGTATATAAATATCATAAACCATGAAACTATCATATCATACACGTCATATAGACACATCATATATCATCATAAATCATCGCTGCATTTTATATATCTCAAAAATGAATGTCAAAATGTACAAGGATGTCAACTACAAATGATATAATATCATCAAAAATGAGATCATCTCACAGTGTATACAAAATGTCTCAACAGAAAATCATGAAAATATCATATACAATGCACTAGGCAGTGCTATCCTCTGATGGAGCTGGCCTAGGACCTCTACCACCTGCCCCTGATGGACCTGCTCCACCTATCCCTGATGGTCCTCCTGGAGGTAATGGCTGTGTCACACCCCTACGGGTAGTACGAGACCGACCATGAGTAGACCGTGACTGAGCATAACTCTCTCTCCGCTCAGCTGGAACCGCATCGTGATATCTAGTCCGATAAAACTCTACCTCTTGGGTGGCTCTAGTAACCTCTCTCATCATGTCACCCGTCAAGGTGCTAGTTGCTACTCTCTGTAGGCTATCTGCCAAGGCAATGGCCTGCTCACCCCGCTGTCTTGCTGCGTCCCTCTCAGTAGTAACTACAGTCAACTGTCCCTGCAATTGTGAAATCAAAGTCTGTGCTTGTGCTAACTGGGTCTACAAACTCTGTACTGTACTCTGTAAAGTGGATAGCTGACCTGATACTATTGGATCTACTGAAGGAGATGGGTCTGTATGTCACATCCGAGGTCCACCTCTACCACCTCTGCCACCTCTCCTACCACCTCTCCTGCCACCTCTATCTCCACCTCTACCATCACCACCATCATCTCCCTCTGAGTCATCATCTCCTCCACTCTCATCATCATCCCTGTCCTTTGAATCATCACCCTCTGAAGTTGAATCTCTCTATCGACGTCTCTGTGCAATAATAGGAGCAATAGCCTCATCAGGATCAAACATGCGTGGTGCTGGATGCTCTAGGACATACTGGAAATACTCTGGTGTTGTCCCTGCATCAAGGACATCCACTCGGTAATCCCACATCTATGCTCCCAGACTAGTAAACTCTACCACTACTGTCTCATATGAAATCCGTGGACCCTACACTACAAGCTTTGGCTGTCGCCCTGCATAAATCGAAGAACCCACAGGCATGCCCTGAATCCGACCAAACTGCCGACATACTCGCCCAGCAAGAAATCTCTCAATGATCCATGTAGTCCTCCGAATCAAAAATTTGGAAGTACATACAAATGGCATCTCCCTCGCATCCTCTGGCCATGGCTCACAATCTAAATACGGTCTCTAGCATACTGTATCTAGACTATCCAATAACCGCTGCCAATGCACTAGTTTGCCCAGTCTCAGCTGAGCAATAATGTGAGCATATCTCCATTTGTATGCTTGACCAGCTGGTCGCTGTCCTCGAGTCAATGGACGTAAAACAACAAAGTGATCCCATGCCCATATCTATAATAATGAGCACCCAACAGCAAAATTCTGGCCTCTACCATATACAATATGCTGTAACTCATCATATAAATGGGCTAGCATGCATGTACCCCATGCATACCATGTCCCCTGCATCACCATACTCTCCAAAACACGACCCCATCCGATCGTAAACCCCTTCGACCTATGGTCGGGGCACAACACACCTCCAATAAATCCTACAATTACAGCTGGTAGTGGTGGGTATGTATCTGTAATCTCGCCCCATGGGATGAAGTATCTAGCGATCTAATCATCTTAGAAAATCCTCCTCAAAGAATCAGTACCTCCAACCTCTCAGCTATCAAAAACAACTATCTCTCCCATCACTGGGATCCGTAAGATGCGATATACGTCCTCAAGGGTCACTGTAATCTTGCCCATCGGTAAATGAAATGTGTTGGTGTCACTATGCCATTGCTCAGCAAGAGCTATCAATAGAGCCCTGTTGAGGCGAACCTCAGGCATGTCAAGTAATGCACTCAATCCACACGCATTAATCACATCTCTATCTGACTGTAACAATTGTGGAATCAATGTCCATGTGCTCGGAAATGTCTCTCGTAACTGCAAAACACCTAATCTCTCCTGTTGACATATCATCAAAGCAAAATCAATATCAAATCATCATAACATATCACTCCAAAACTGAACATCAAATTATTTGTTTTTCATCATCATCATGAAATACGAATAATATCAAAATCATGTTTGTTTTTAACAACCTTAGAAGAAAACAAATCAATCAAACTATTTGTTTTTCATCGTCATGGAAAGCAAATAAGCAACATCACGTTTCTTTTTAACAACTTTAGAAGAAAACTTATCTGTCCTATTTGTTTTTAACAACTTTAAAAGCAAATCTATCAACTTTTATTTGTTTTCCAACAACTTTGGGAACAAATTTATCAGGTCACAACAACATATGATTAAAGACGCTACAAAATTGGTTAAAAGCACTACAAAAACTATCATATGCGCTATAGAAATAAAGGCACTACGAAAAACATTAAGAGTGCTATCAAATTTATCAAATGCGCTACAGAATTTCATGCGCTATGAAAACCATTAAAAGCACTATCAAAACTATCATATGCGCTATAGAATCAATCGCGCTATGAAAATGTTCAATTGCGCTATGATATGTATCATAAGCGCTACAGAATTAAATGCGCTACGAAATATATTATATGTGCTACAAAAATCTTTAAGGGTGCTAAAACACACTTTTTTTACGTCGAAACATGCAAAAACGTGCTACAAAACGGAAATTTTTTGAAAGACAGGAGATTTACGGAACACATACCGGAGGTCCATAGTGTGCTGGCCACTGATGTCGTCGGATACGCTCGAAATGGTGCTGGTGAACTGGAAGTGCCATAATTATCAACTCAAAGCTCAAAATTTGTAAATTTTACTAGGTTAAAATTGAAAATGACATGGAAAATGACATTTTTAACCTATATAATGGTAAAATTGGGGAATTTTATCACATTTTAACATAGCAGGAGTAATTTCTTCATCAAATTTTCATTTCGTATCTTTTCGGGTAAATTTTCTTCATATCATTATTTTCAAACGATGAATCGACATCTTCAAAATCATAAAAATCAAATTTTTTTACAAAAAATCATAAAAAAAATAAAAAAATTCATAAAAATTCAAAATATTATCGATTCATCGTTCGTGGGGGCATATACCTATCGATAAACCTGACATTCAACATTGGGTCAAATTTCAGCCTTTTTGCATGTAAACATATCACTTCAAAGAGGCAAAATGTATACTACTAAAATAGTCACATCATATTAAAACTGTAATTAATTAAATATTTTAATATTTAATTCAAATCTTCGAATTCTATCTACGTATAAATAAATTTAAATAATTTATTTATATTTCTTCATTATTTTATTTTGATTAAATAAATAAGTTTATTTAATCATCTTTTCATATTCATTTCTTAATTAATTAAATAAATATTATGGTTTATTTATATTAATTATCATATAATCTTAGTTTGAATATTTTATTCAAATAAAGATTAAAATATTCTTCTTTTCTTCTAAATATCATTTATAATTAAATATTTCAAATATTTAATTAATTCCTCTAATTCGATTTTAATATCTATTCATAATTAAATATTCCAAAATATTTAATTAATTCTTCTATTATTTCAAATTCTTCTAAAATCTATTCATAATTAAATATTTCAAAATATTTAATTAATTCTTCTAATATTTCATATTCTTCTAAAGTTACATTATAATTAAATATTTCAAAATATTTAATTAAATCTTCCATAGTTTGTAAAATCAAAAATCAAAGTGCAATAAATGAAATTAAATAAATTTATTTATTTATTTAATTTGGGGATTATCTTCAACACCTGTGAAACAAACTGCCCAAATAGAAAATTTAATTTTCTCTGTTTCTGTGCAGGCTTGTTCCTGTGGGTTGAAGACATGAATCCATCCTTCTCTCCAACTTCTCAACCTCTTCCATCTTCTTCTCAACTTCTCCATCTCTCACCTTTCAATTCTACCAAAAAATCTCACAGCCGTAGATTCTTGCCAGCCGGGATTGTGCCTGCAAAAATCTATAAATATGACTGCCGGGAACTCCAAATGATATAGAAGTTTTAAGCAAGTAAATTATAGTCAAATTATAAGCATTCATAGCATTCATAGAATTCACAGTACTTTCATAGCATAGAATCATAGTAATCATAGCATAAAATCATGACATCTTTCATTCACAGCCCCTGTGCATAATCTACAACCCCTGTCCATATCCGTCAGCAATTTCATTCCATTAGCATACAGGATAGAATAGAATTTTCTTTTTGCATACTCGTTCTACAGGTTACCATTTGGAGAAGCTAAACTTACACAATCTGAGAGCCACAAGCTTCAAACAAATCTCTGGAGATAGAGAAAGACAAAACGTTTCTGAAGAAATTCTCCTTTATATTCTAGTTTTATTTAAATTTCTTTAGTTTAAAGTTCTGTTAATTGTGTTTATGTTTTCAATTAGATTACAAATTAAGCATACACACACTCATATTTAATGCAGGTACGGTGGTGAAAAAGTTTGGTGAGTTTGAAAGCCGGTGACGGCGGAAGGAGACTCGAGGCCCGAAGGCTGGGGAGACGCAAGACAGCGACTGCAGTGAGTGTTTTGGGTCGAGCAGGATGGCAGTGGCGAGGAGCAGGCAATGGGCCCGGAGGGCGGAGTTCCTCCAAAGATCTGCCGTCATGGACGGCGGAACCATCACGAAATTCTGGGATCAAAATTCCAGATGGTCGGGCCCGGAACACCCAATCGCAGTCAGGGACTCCCACAGATATCGGTATTCAAAAACGGTGGAGGGACTCAAGAGGAGGGGCGTAGCCAAAGGTTCACCATCGAGCCACGACGAAGCATGGTTGGAATCCCCGAAGGGGAACTCCAGGGCTCGGGGTCTGGAGGGCAAAACGGTCGTTGAAGATTTCCACAAACTTTAGTAAACGACGAGCAGGGAATCAGACCTCGAGGTTCGGGAGGATGTAGAGAGGACGCTGCCGGGAATGACGGGTTTAGCGGGGAAACCCGGCGAGGGAATCCCGAACGGTCGGGCCCGACTGGGCCTGGAGATGTTGGCAGGGTCAAACTGCCAAAGGGACTCTGTGAGACGACAGAACGTAGCAAAAACTAAAAGGGGAAGGCATGGTCAACTTATGGTGGGTCCCTTAAAACACATTGACCATCCGAGGCATAGAAAAGGGAGGCACGCAAAATGAGGCAGTGAATAAAATGACCCGTCAAGGCGAAAGAAAAGAGGGTCCCCATTCCAAACGGGGCATGTGTGCTAAGGGCATAGCAAATAGCGACTCCACTAGAGAATTCTCTCGAGCGTTTTAAGGATAAATATTCATTCAGGACCCAGAATCTCTAGTTTCACAGACCAGGAATGGCTTCCAAAAATGAATCTGGGAGGATGAGATCCTTAATTGGGTCAGCCTATAGGACATCTCAGAAGTGTGTGTAGTGAATTCATTCATTTCCTCAGGAAAGTGACGAGGGTTACCAAGTCGACCAAGCAAGCTACATAAATCGTCTAACATCAAAAGTAACCTGGACATTGCTCCACTGCCAGTCAGGCATCCATAGCCCCGACGGAGTTGTCATTGCAATCTCACGGATATTGCTCTACTGCTGGCCAGGTGTCCATAGCCCCGGTAGAGTTACCTGGACACCCATATGGTCGTTTATTTTTAAGATTCCTTTACTTTTTTTTTTTCATATTTCTTTCAATGTTTATTTCTCTTTTATCATTTAGTTCAACCGGGTAAGCACTGAAGTCTACGATGGGTTTGAGACTGTAGGGGTCACTGGAGTAGACTTAAGATTTTTCACTCACTAGGGTGTCATAACAACCATGGCACTGTCCTTTAGAAATGATTATTATGTGCTTTGTGTGAAATTTGAGATGCGTGTAAGAAGATCCAGCTAAAGGTCAAGTTTTGAGCAGAATTCAAGCAAGGAAATCATTCACAGGAAACTTTCAAAGATCGATACTCGAGAGTGAATGCTTAGCTGAAGAACACAAAGAACAGACAACAAAGTAAACCACTTATCGAGCAAGCATGACCACCACAAAGGGGTGGGAAACAAATTTTGAAACAAAATTGCTAGGAGGGAGAAAACAAAAGAGCGATGCAAACAAAACGCAACCAAGCTAGAAAGCAAACTACCCTAACCTATGTACAAACATTTACAAAGAAGAGCCCGAATGAGCTCAAGCCTGGAAGTAATGCTTCAGGTGCTGCTCGTTGACTGGCAATAGGACGTTCTCACCAATTAAGGTCTTTAGGCAGAAGGCATTATCTCCCAAAATCTAAGCTATTTGAAAGGGGCCAAGCCAGAGCTTGTCGAATTTGTTGTGTCCCCCTTTCTTTTCATGGGCCTTGTCCCAATACAGGACCAGATCTGCAATTCTAAAGGCCTTGATCTTAGCTCAACGGTCGAACCATCTCTTAACTACGCCCTGATGTTTGGCAAAATTTTCTATTACACGATTTTTGAACTTCCTCTAAATGCAAGAGTTCAGCTAACCGAGCTTCCCTACGATTTCCTCCCTCATAAAAATCATTGATGAACTGAAGAGTAGGAATCTTTAGATGGATGGGGAATATAGGTTCTAGGCCATAAACAAGGTGGAACGGGGAATATCTGAGGGCAGCCTTGTGGCGAGTGCGATCAGCGCAAAGGGAGAAACGGAGCTGGGTATGCCAGTCCTTGAGATTCCTATCTAGCAACTTTCTGATCACAGTAATCAAGTTTTTATTTGTAGACTCGGAAAGGCCATTGCCCTGGGGGTAGTAATTAGATGAGAATTTAAGGAAAATTCCATAGTCAAATACACAACTAGCAAATTTCAATGAAGCAAATGCAGGTCCATTATCACATACCAAAGCATAAGGACAACCAAAGCGATTTAAAATAAAACTTTATAAGAAATTAATAACTACTTTAGTTGTGCATTGCTTACATACTATTGCTTCCGTCCACCTAGTATAGTAATCAGTAGTGGTAATAATGTACTTGTGTCTCGTAGATGATGGAGGGCTTACCAGACTGATGAAGTCAAGGCCCCATTGCACAAATGGCCTTACCTCCAGCATAGGGTGCAGTGGGACAACAGCATTCTTTTCCCTAGTGGTAGCGGTCTAACATGTGTGACATGAATGATTATGGAAATGGGAATCCTTGAATAAGGTTGGCCAATAATACCCTGCTCTCAATATCTGATGTGTTGTGGAAGAACCAGAACCATGGCCCGTGCCAAATTTGTTGTGGAACTCTCTCAAGACTTGATCTGCTTCTTCCTTGCCAAGACATCTTAAATAAATGCCTTCATGATTCTTCTTGTAGAGAATGAAACCCTGCAGCATGTAGCCATTGCTTTTCAATCTAAGGGCCTGCTTTTGGACTCCTTGCAAGTGCGGTGGACATTTATTGTTCAGCAAATAGTAGATGACATTTTGATACCACTCTTCGGGGGAGACATCCTTAAGCTAGTACTACTGCACAGTGAGTTCGGGTCCAGTTTTTGCTGCAGTTTCAGCAATTATGCGAGTGAGTGCCTACCCTCTCACCAATTTCATCAGTTGGATATCCATGTCATATTCTTGGAGCAGGGTGATCCATTTAGCTCTTCTTTCACCCAATTCATTCTGCATGAGCAACATTTTTACTGCTGGGTCGGGGATGACAACAAACACCTTATTGTGTAGGATGTAGTGTCTAAATTCATTCACCCCTCTGATGAAAGCATATTCCTGCTTTTCAATGTTGTGATATCGCAATTTAGAATCCTTGAGGGGGGCACTCATAAAGGTGATCAGATTCTCATTTCCTTCATCATCCTTCTGGGTCAACATGCTTCAACAGGAATGCTCTAAAGCAAATGAGTAGATGTAGAAAGGCTTCAGATAATCTAGGCTAACTAACACAGGTGCCTCAGTGATGGCCCGTTTAATTTCTTTGAAGGATTGTTTGGCATCAGTTGTCCATTCAACATTAGCATCTTGTTTTAGCATAACATTGAGAGGTTTAACAATTTCCATGAAGCCTGTGATGAATTTTTGAACGAAGTTGATCTTTCCAAAGAAAGATTTTAATTCTTTCTTGCTTCCTGGGGGTGGGATTTTGAGTAAGGACTCGATGCGTTCGAGGTATATGGAGACTCCCTGCTCTGAAATGATATGGTTGAGCAACCTGCCTTTAGTCACTCTAAAAATGCACTTCTTGGGGTATTCCCTACATCTCTGAAATAACTTACATAAATCAGAAACGTGATCGCCTCGCTTTTTAGAAAACACGGTCAAATCATCCATGTATATGATTATGCACTTGCCAATTAAGTCCTTGAAGGTGATATCCATGGCACATTGGAAGGTGGTGCCAGTGTTGATGAGCCCAAAAGCCATCCTTCTGTACGCGAACGTCCCCCACTTAGTGGTGAACATCGTTTTGTGACGATCCTCATACTGTACCATTACCTGGTTGTACCTGGAGCATCCATCAAGGAAGGACATCATTTGGGAGCTATTGACGATCTGCAACACCTCATCCAATGAAGGTACTGAATAGTTATCTTTCTCTAAGGCACGATTCAGATTATAGAAATCTACACACAATCTAATCTTCCCATTCTTTTTTTTTACCAGGACCAAGTTGGCCACCCATGTGGAATACCTAACCGAAAAATTGATTCTCGCTGAGAGCAATTTTTGCACTTCTTTGTAAACGACAGGTTCCAGCAAGGCATTGATAGGGTGCTGCCGCTGGTAGAATGGCTTCACCTCTGTCTTAAGAGGGATGGTGTGTGTAATTATAGAAGTGTCATATGTTTTTAAATCTTTGTAACTCCATGCCACCACATCATGGTACCTCCGCAATGCATCCGTGATTCCATTCTTTTCCTCTGGCGTGCACACCTTGCCGATAAAAATATTCCTGATCTCCTTGGCTGTCCCAAGGTTGTGAGTATTGCACTAGTTGCTTATAGCCTCCTTTTTCATTTGTTGATTCTAATCTCTGATCTGGTCCAAGTCAAATACATATTCCAACTGAACCATACCCCTAGGGATCCTATTAGTTTTGAGGTTAATAACCCCCTCTATGTCTAGTTCGGCTTCCTGTGGATCAGCTTCATCAATTATTTGAGTTGTGAAGACATCAAAACTTGTGATGAATTGAAGGATATGTTTGTCATCATTGAAGACTTACAAGTGGGTAACATTATCTAGGACCGATGGCATGGATGTCAGCTCAACCATGAATTTATTGAGCCCAGACAGAGAGGGGTTGTAAAGTGCTCGCTATTTGAGCTAAGACATCAGTTGTACAATTCTAAGCATGAGGGATCAATTGTATATTGAATGCATCTAAGCCCTCCAAGAGATCCCAACCCCTATGCCTATAGTTTGTAAGTCTTTGGTCATGACAGGAATACAACTTCTTGACCTTTTTAACCATGAGTTCGGAATCTCCAAAAACTTGCAGCATTTTTACATTTTTCTTCAAGGCCATGAGAAGGCCAAGGACTAAGGCCTCATATTCTGCTACATTATTGGTACAATAGAATTGCATTTTGTGGGCGGCTAGAAATGTCTTACCCATTGGGCTAATGAGTTCGAACCTAGCTCCGACTCCTTGCCTGAAATTATATCCGTCAAATCAGAGTGTCCAGCATGTAGAGGGTTCTTTGTCTTCGGGACTGATTGAGGTTTTGTTCCCTTTCAGCTGGGTGGCTGGCCCTTTGACCTTAGGGGAATTTTCTAGTTCAATGCATTTATCAACAAGTGGTTCTGCTGGTGCCTCCTTTGGTGTTTCTATTTGAGGAGCAGTTTATTTTTTAACATGTGCAACTACTGCTTGACACAAGCAACAATCAAACTTAGAGTGGGAAGCATTGTGAACCCTACACCAGTTTGGTAATAAGAGATCCTGTAAATTCTTTCGGGTCCCTAAGCTAAACTGATCCCTTGCGCACTTCTCCATGAAGTCCTGGAAGCCACCGAGTAGTCCCCAGTTGTCATTCTTATCAGGCTCATCATTGGCTTCTATCAACATTTTTGTGTCTGGGGGCATTCATGTAGAATCAGTCAAAGGACTACACAACACCAGTAACACTTTGTCCATACCTTCTTTCTAAAGCTCGACCTCACTTTGGTAGGCGAAAGGGTGGTAATTCCCCAGATCAGTCTCGAGGAACAACACCTCGTTGATATTATTGTACTCTGTGATCATGTATTTCATACGGGGTTCATGGTCGATACAGATTTGATTTGGCAGCCCCTTCCATGGTAGCCACATATGAGAAAGGTCTATGGCAGTGTATCCATTCAGTGCCTTGGTGAATTCCCTCCCCAAAATTATTCCATATGCATCAGGAATGTCAACCACTTGAATATCGATGACCTGTTGTATCCGCGGGTCTATAGCAATCTGCATCAGGATACAGTTTATTTCACCCACAATGTTGATCTATATTTTGTCCAACTGGGTCACCTTCCTCCTTGAAGGCATGGGGGTGATGCCAAGAGCCTTGCAAATGGCCAAGGGCATGACATTGGCAGATGCTCCTGAATCGAGTAGGCAGTTATGCAGGTTCTTCCCAAAGACCCTAATGGTGGTCAGGAAAGGGGGAGTTTCTAGTCTCCCCTGCAAGATGCCTGTAGGCATGTCCATGTGAGCTATCTGACCTTTGTTCTTATCATTGCTCATGTCCCTAGTCTACCTAAATGGCTGGTCCTTGGAAATCTTCCTATTAGCCTGCTCCGGTTCCCTTTCAATTTGTTTACTCGCAAGTTGATTTTCAGGGACATCCTTCCTTTTCCCAGCACTATCCTATTTCTCTAGTTCCTTCCTAGGCTCTTCAAAGGTAACTCTTTTGGCTGATGTTTCTGGAGTCATATTGGAGGATGGAGTCCCATTAAGAACCCTAAAGAAGGCATGCCTTATAGTAGGGACTTTGAGCAATTCGAAGGCTGATAAGCTAATTTTTACCTTCTTAAACTCTTCTGCCACATATTCACCCATTTGCTCAATTTTTGAACTAAAAGCTTGGCCTATGGCAGAACTAGGAGGTTGGGCCTTCGTTTGACTAGACGGATTTTGGGATTGGCCTTGAGGCTGATTTTGTGACTAGTTTTGAGATCTGTTCTTGTTGAGGTATTGGGTGGGTACATGAGGAAGTCCAGGGTTATTGTTGGCATTAGGATCAGGCGGAGTGGTGAAATTGTTTGGTGGGGTAGAAGTTGTAAAGGGTCCACCCGCTTGTCTATTCCTAAGGAAGTAGGGAGTCGACCTTTGATGGAACATATAGACCTCATCTACAAATGGCTCTTCTTCATCTACAGGACCATTATCTACTGAATCAAAGAGCTGAGCCAAAGTTTGTTCATTACTTACCTCTTGTGCTTCTTCACCCTCAATAGGAGTAGGCTCAACTTCGGACTCATTGTGGTCACTTCGTAGAAATGGTGCTTGATTAACCACAAGACATGAGGAATCATATGGCCCGGATGGGACGATGTCCCTACATCCGGCATTGTTGACTGCATTTTGTACTTCCACTTGGAATATTTCAGCAGTTGTATGGAATTCAGGACAATCCAACTCAGAATGTCTGCTGGTTTTATGAATTCGACACCATCTAGACAAGGCTTCATCGATAAGGTATATTCAGCTAGTCATTTTGTCATTACTTGCCGGTTGATTGAAAGGCATAGGGACTCCTCTATTATTAGGCCTAGTGTTCCATGTGCGATTATGCCTTTGAGAATGTCTCCTTTCTGCATTTTGATTGGCATTTTATCCCCTATCATAGTTCTACCTAGAGGAAGTGCCTATTTCTTGATTATCCCTACTATCCTTATTGTCTCGGCTGCCCGGTTAAGATTAGCCTAGAAATTACACTGGGAGGCCTGTAACTGGTTATTTTGATTCTTTAGGTGCGTCATTTTTGTGGACATTTTCTTTATCATTTCAGTCAGTTCGTCTAGCTTGTCTTTCTCGGTCCCGTTCCCAGGCGACGACATCAAATTTTGGAGAAAAGCGGGCGGAGATGTTGGCTGATTTTGATAATCTGAAGAAAACTCTGGTCCTGATAGGTACAATGGTGCCTGGGGCTGCTGGGAATATGGCTGCTATTGTGGAGCCACTTGAGAATAGTTATGCTACTGCTAGGGCTACAAATAGGAAGGTGTGGGAGGCGCATAATTCAGTGGCTGCCCTAGATGTGGCACCATAGGTAATTGAGGTACCTGGTTCATAAGAGGGGTTTGATAAGAAAACGCCTGATTAAGCCCCTGAATCTGCATCGAGTGAGCTATTGGCCCCAGAGAAGGCAGTGGGCCAGAGATATTCTGCCCCAAGTCTACACTGGCAACAACAGCCTCTTTATAGGCCGCCACCAATGAGGTGGGCGGTGGTTGCATCTTTTCCACCAAGGCCGAGGTGAGGTTATCTAATGCTGCATAGTAGACTGGGAGAGCCGCGACATCATTATGAAGGTACGGGTCCTGAAGCCTTGTGTAGGCCCGATGAAAGTGGTCGTTGAAGGATCCAATAGGCTCGTTGACTTCCCTTTTGATAGACATGAACTGCTGGAAAAGCTCTGAAGGGCTGATGGGGATCTTGTATTTCTGCAGAAAGGCATTCTTCATTAGAGTCCATGAGGTAATGGATCCCCTCGGTAGATTTATGTACCAATAGAAAGCTTCTTCTCCCAACGAATGCGGAAAGAGGTGACATGCAACGTCCTCGTGGTCAACTTGCATTTTGGTAATCACTGTCTCAAATATTTTGATATTTTCCTCAGCTGTTCTTTGCAGGTCGCGTGGATGGAACTTCAAACAAAACCCTTCCAGATTCTTGGGCATGTCATTATAGGCAGCGAAATGTATCGTCAAAGGGTTGTGTGCTAACTAAGCTATGGAGGGTGGCGGAGGTGGTATCTGTTGTTGGAGAACGGTAATTTGGGGCTTTACCTGCAATACAATAGTAATCTGGGACTATACTTGAGCTGCAGCTAATTGGACTATGCCCTGGGCTGGAAGGGCTAGGAGTGGAGCAATCCCCTGGCTGCCAGAGAGAGGAGGTGCAAATGCAGTTTGAGATGGTTGGGTGGAAGACAATGGCCAGCCAAATGGAGGTGAAGGTGGAATGAGGGTGGATGGAATGGAGGAAGAGGAAGAGGCAGTGCTACTTCCTTTAGCTCGCTTTGCCCTTGTAGGAGGTTGCAATTCATCAAATTCTCCCTTGTTTGGTGTTGACCATAGAACTCTTTGAAATCTTTTTGGGGAGAATGATCCGATTTGATTCAGCTTCACTTTTAACCCTTAACTTGGTACTTCCTTCATCGCCCTCCTTCTAGCGCTAGTTCTATTGATGGTGTTTTTATGCACTTCTCAACACATGTAGTGCGTAGTTGCACTACCTCTCTTGAAAGACAATATTCCACAATCAGGTTGTAGAACACTATCCCAAGGTCTCTCGAATGTTAGGTCATGACAATGCTTAGATACCTCAGTAGTTTGATGTGATTTGCTGGAATCACAAGGCTGTCTTATGGATGGGTTATAAAGCATGGAAGTTGAATTTTGAAATAGAGTTCTTGAGATGGAAAGTTGTTATGCATTGGTTGTAGGTTCAAACAGAAGTCTTGGACTCCATTTTTTTTGTTGGATTTGGCTTTACAATGTGCAATAAACCTTAAGCATAGGTTAGTCACTAAAAAAAAGAAAAGAAGGCAAGGAAGAGGGAAAGTTCCTAAATTTACAACTAACTATGAATAGTGACAATGGAGTTCCTGCAATGGACAATTTCTCAAAATAATATCCCACTTAACCATAGATTTTACAGTATCATGGAAATTGTGCTATCTTCTAAGGTCTGCATATACTTTTTCCTTCATTCACCATGTACATGCATGAATCAAAGACAAATGTTTTAGAGTAGCTTTGAAATCAAGTCCAGGCTAACTTTACACAACTATCTACCATCAGCAAACAAAAAAAAGTATGGACAAAGAAATCATCAACATGGCAAGAATTTTCATAATCACCTAACAACATTCCTAAAATCTATCCAAAGAAAGAAGATAGTTAACTAAAACAATAGTAAAACCTAAGTCAAACATCTAACATTGGAGATTGAATCAAGTAACATGAGATAAACCAAGAAAATACACCAAGTCAATGCCTTCTCTTTATAAATTTATGTAGCATTTCTTTACAACTCAACTCTTTTTGCAAATGAGAGGAGATCCCTATTTATAGTGCCCAAAATATTCAATGAATGGCCAAGATTAATTTTTATTGTGTAGCCAAGATTCATTATAAAATAGGGTTTCACCTACCCCCCAATATATCACAATTTAAAATTACATTTTGTCTCTTCCCTATTTCATCCTTTTGCTGATGGCACTGTAACTCTTTTGTCCTTTAGTCAATTATTGTTTCACTGTAGCTACTCTTCAGAAAATTCATCTTTGACAGGGTTGTCCTCCTGCCTCTTGGAAGCTGCGTATTCTATGAACTTGAGGATGATTGCTTGGAGTTTGTATATTTTGATGATTTTACATCACAGCGCCTAGTAGCTCCATTCCTTTGCATTATCCTCTAGCCTTTTCCAATCCTCATCATTCTTTGAGCCTTCGTCTCTAAACAGCTCCGATTGATCGAAGGCGTGGGCAGCAAAACTAAGGAATTCTGTTGTGATATCTCCAGCCATCCCATCCTTCATCTTCTCCTAGAAGTAGGGTTTTATCTTTTTCGGATCCATTTGCACAATGGGCATATCATAGTATGTCATCATCTTAAGGTATCGAGCACATTCTGCCTAGATTTATTTGATCCATTCAATGTCCAGATCTACCTTACTCATAATTTGTTCTAGCCTCTGTTTTCAGTTGTGAAAGTCTTGGCACCACACATCCATCAGCCAGTGATCTTCTTTCTTAAATGCAAACTTCTTCTCCCACATGGCTTCAGGCAGCTGAAGGATAGCTTCAATCTTTGGAAAGGTGGAGTCGTAGGTCACGGGGAAATCAGCGCAGAGCTTCCTTGTGCCCTCTAGAGACCATATTAGGTCCAAGAACTTGTTGGTTGTTCGCACAACCTGGATAATTCCCATGTTTCCAACGTATGAGACTCATCAGAACTAGTCCTTTGTGGTCTTCTCTAAGTTCTTTCTTCTTTCCATCTTGTCGATCTGTTCCTTGGAAAGCAGCTAAGGTGTGGTTGTGGATGTAGTAGGCAGGTCGTCTACTGAAGACCATTGTTGTATGTAATCTATTAAGGCTACAACTTGCACCTTGAGCTCATCCTTTGAGATTTTATCTTGCTTTATCAAATGCACCACTGTAGCCAATGGTGGAGATGCTATAACTTACCTCGGTTTGGCCAATTGTGGGCATTGCAATTTGTGTCACTCGAGAGCTAGAAGCATCCATTGTTACCTTGGATTAGACCTTGGGCTTCTTCTCCTTCTTCGTCGTGATTTGGGCTCAAGCCAAGATGGCCTCTAACCTCGCCCTTGGGTCTTTCAGCACAGGGGTTTTTCTTTCGAGCTGCTTCTCCAACCATTTGGGCATAGCAGATTTCCCCTTGGGGGAATCATGTTCACCCTCGCCCCTCTCAATCAAGGCCATGATTTCTGCTCCTTTTCCCTCTAGAGATTTTTCTTTCTCTTTGGCAGCATCTTCCTCCTCTTCATTGGAGTCATGGACAAATATGAGGCGTTAGATAGGCAGCCTGGTGGGTGGTTGCTGAATGAGACTTTCTTTTCTTGTTCTTTCTCCTTCCTTCTTCTCCTCAGTACACTCAGCCTCGGGGCTTCTAACGACACGTGTTTCACCCTTAGTTAAATCCTTTTGCTGTTGTTCTTTTTGTGGCTGCCCCTCTTCATCATAGGGTGACCCCTCTACCTCCGCCCCAATGTCCTTCAGTTGTTATGCCATTTCCTCCTCAAGGTCATCATCAAAGGTTTGAATGATTTCCTTAGCACCCAAGCCATCTTCCTCATCCCCACTCTCGGAAGAGCCCGTTTCTTCATCCTCATAAGCCACCCTATCAATGGTTCGGTGTTTATACTCCGGGTGCTCATGGTACTCATCGGCATTCTCCTCAACAGGATTTGAGGCCTCCCGCTCTCATTCCTCCCACTCCTTAAAGATTAGCATGGTGGCCTCCATAGTCAGTGGCCCTGTCGGTGGTTGTGAAGGTTGAGCAGTAGCAAGGACTTGTGCAAGGGCTTCTTGGAGAGTCAGATCCATTAAGATCTGGGAGAGCTCTGGGGGAAGGTTCTGCATGTGCCTTGAAAGATCCTCGGGCATAGTGGTAGTGGGAACCGCTGTGGTTATTGTTGCCAGAGGGAGTGATGTGATTGGTGACATAGCAGCAGAGGAAGGGGGAGAAGTCATGGTGGAAGAGGAGTCAATAATTATCATAGACTCGGCCGGAGGCGAAGGGGAAAGATGGACAGAAATGTCCACTACCGGCAGAGATGTAGTGACCATAGCCAGGGAGGTGGGTGGTGCAACAGGAGGGGTGGAGAGAGCCAAGGGAGGTCGCAGTTGACCCGTACCCTCTGTCTCTTTCTCCTGGGTTGAATGTTGTTCCATATTACTCCCTGCCTGCTTGAGCCTTTTGGGAGGTGAGCCTCCCATTTCTTTCTTTGCATAGGCTTTGGGGTCTGGAGACTGCTCAGTTTCTGTTCCTTTTCTTTTCCTGGACCTGGTGACCGGAGGAGACTTAGAGGTCTTGCCAGTTGAAGTGGTGGAAGCAACATCCTCTATGGCACTCGGCTCACTTTTGAGCCCTTGATAAGTCAAGATTACTCCCTGTCGCTTTAAATGAGCCACCTACCCATCGATCCACTCCTTGGTATGAGTTAAGATTGGATGGGTTATGGTATCGAGGTCATCGACCTCCTGTTCATCCCAGTCAATTGATGGTATTGGCAGGTTGGTGACTGCAGGGTACCTTAGATGCATTATGGTGGACTCATCCTCCTCGACTTGGTCTGGTATAGGGAATGTTTGCACTCTTCTTATGAATTGTATAGTCATCTGCATGTAGTGCCTTGCGCACACTTCCTTATCATCCTAGCAGTTGGCCCAAAAATCTTCAATGTGGTGGAGATGGGCATACACTGGCCCCAACACTTTCCTGACATGGCCAAGCGGGTCCATCCATGGGCGAGCAGTGTGTAGGTAGAAATGGTAATCCTTCAGTTCTTTCTCAGAGTTACTAGCACACTGGGAAGTTTGTAGTTGGTACATGCCCTTGTCAAGGGTCACGGGATAGGAGATCCTCCTTATGTGTTTGTTGCTGAAGATTTCCTGCAGGTGTTGGAGTTGCTAAGAAAGCTCCAGGAGGATGATTCGGTCGTTGGGGTATCGGGGCATCCTATTTGGCCTTTAAGTGAAGCCCTGAGCATGGATGTACGTAAACGTCAGATATTGGATGTAGAGAAAGGCATATTGTTTCAAAAGCACTCTGGCAATGTGAGAGACCCTCCTCTCGAAGTCTCCGGCAATTAACCTTATAATGTAGCCAATGAAGGCATTGTTTACTCAGTAGTAATCCCTTTTGAAATTCTGGTACTGGAGCTGCAGCTATTTATCAAAGGGTTTGAGTCCTCGCTTCTACTCCTGATCGGGTGCCATAAACAACCTGTTGTACTATCTCTGATCTGCCAAGGAATAGACAAGGTATGAAGTCATATAGAATTTGGAGCTCTTTTTTACATTAACAAACTGCTCGTGGAAGCAATTGCTTATGATCGCTCCCCAGTAGAACGAAGCCTTTGTTGTGACATCCTTGTTTCCATAGAGGATCTGCTCAATAAAGTATGCCATCCATTCATGAAAGTAGGCAACCGCGGGGAGACCCATAATCCTACTTAACATGGTTACCAGGTCATTGTAATTTTTGTGGAAATCACTGCGAAAGAGTTCTTGAGGAACTTTCACTGTGCTGCCACATTTTTTCTTGAGCCAATGTAGATTTATTGACTTCTTATAGCCACCTGTATTATCATCCCATGCTGCCTGGCATTCTTCTAAGGTGGGGACCTCCATCTATTGGAATGTGGGAATATGGAAGGTCTTTGTGATCCCTTTAGGCGACATGTTAGCGAGAATATTTCCCTCTTTATCAACGATTATTCTTGTGTCGATTTGATATGCTTCCTAACAAGCCATGACCAACTCGGGGGCCACGAGGGATGGAGGGAATCTGGCAGCTTTAGCTATTCCACTCTGTCTTATCAATCTTGCATTCTTTGTCGTTGGATTCACCCTGACCCTTTGTGTGAATTCATCAATATCCACCTGGCCAATGTTGGTGTATGTCATCTCCTTCCAATCTGTGGTGACTTTTGAGTGGAGAGGCTCGCCCTGGAATTGGTACTTCATCTGGTCCTTGTCTTCCTTCCCTCGAGGGGTCCTTCCTGATTTCTTCCCCTTGTCTTCCTTCCCTCGAGGGGTCCTTCCTGATTTCTTCCCCTTGTCCCTTTCGGCAGATGCCCCTAAAGTTCCTGCACCTGATTCCATATATTTTGCAAGCAAGGGCAAAGTCAGCACAATAGATCGCAAAAACATTCATGTTAGTCAACACCCTGAAAACAACATTTATTTCATAACATGACCTTTATCCCTAGATGTTATTGGTCTTCTGATTAAGGGCGTTTGGTCAATTCAGGCCCGGAAGGTCAAACTTCCCTGGGAAGAATGTTGTTTGGAAGGGAAAACATGGCAAAAGGCTCCTGGAGATTCCCTTTGGTCAAATTCTAGTATTTCAAGAGGTCGGCAATGAAGAGGACAAAAATTTAGCATGTGGGTGGAAGTTAGATTTCAGATTTGGGCTCGGTTGGATTGATTTAAGAGAACTCGGATGTCACAAGCCGGAAAGCCGTCGGGAGATAGCAGTTTGGAATGAAAAACATCAAATGGAAATCTAGATACGGAACTCTGGGCTCCAGGGCCTGATGGTGTAAAGGGCGGTCAATGGTTTGTCATTTTACTTCAGAGGGTTCAGACCGGCATCACCGAGAAGGCGTTCGCCCTTTCACCGTTTGGGACAGAAAACTTCAGACGGAAGTCCAGCAGGGGAAGTCTGGCAGCAAGGGCCCAACATTACGTGTTTTCGCTTTGAGTTCAGTGGCAATCAGCAAGACGAAGCCCGAAGATCGGAGGGGTGGGGTGAGAATTATTTTTGGAATGACAGGCAAGGGAAGGATTCCTGATCACCAGAGCCCAGCAAGGAGGAGGGTATCGGTCGTTCATGTGGCATCCAACGACGGATGGGAGTTCAGAGCCTGACAATCAAAATGACGGGGCAAACTTGCCAGGGAAAAGGTGTCATGTGAGGTTCCGGTGGTGTGCGAATGTCTCTCTGATGGTAGAAGAAGGGTGGAATTCCAGGGACAGACATCCAAACACTGGGGCCCAGGAAATCTGAAGGACACCGGTGCAACTAGAGATGCCACAGCGAGGAGAAGGGTGGGGTCCAGAGCATGGAGGGGCTGAACGAGTTCCCCGTGGGATGGTGGATAATGAGGCACGGAAACCCAGAAATCGGAGCCCGGACTCGATAAGGACGCAATGAGTTAAATCGCCCAAAGTAGCAAATAGGAAGGAAGAGTCCGCAGGGCGGGACGTCGCACGAGATTCATCGTGCAGGATGCCAAAACACTTGCGGAACCCTAGAGGCGGAACCCCAGGGTCTTGGGCCCAAGAGACCCAAAGGACATTTGTTTAATTTGAAACTCCCACAGTGAGGAGAAGGTCAGGCTCCACCAGTCGGGAGGTGGGGGTTAGTTTGCAGTTTCAAAGGGCAGAATCAAGGGTGACTTCCAAATGGGGAAGTCTGATGGGCCAGGGCTGAAAGGTGGTATTGCCATCGGCAGGTTGGTTCAAATTTTTAACACAGACGGTGAAGGTAGGTCCCAAGGCCGAAGAGGACGTTTTCCCTGCGTGAAGAATAGTCATGGCAAGGAAAAAATCTGGATCAACAAGGAGGGCATCGTAGAGGGTTTTCTCAAGTTTTCAAAAGGTGGGTTTTGTGCGCGATCCCATGTTTTCCATTTTCACACCTTAACGATTGCTATTCGTTTAAATGCTTAGAAATCATGAAAACAACTCTCGAGAGGGGGAACAGATGGCCTACCTTGAACAGGCGATGTGGGGAGATGTGGGATCCACCTACGGTTGATGAAATGATGCTGAGGGCGACGAGCGTGACGGTGTTGAAGAGGGTGAGCTCCTCAATGAAGTTCTCCAATCGCTTTGCAATCCTGTAAAATGATAATGATGGGTCAGGGTGGTTATTTTATACCCCTAACTTCCATTAATGCTCGTATTTAATGTAGGTACGGTGGCAAAAAAGGTTGGTGAGTTTGAAAGCTGGCGACGACGGCGGGAGACTCAGGGCTCGAAGGCCGGGGAGACGCAAGACAGCCGCTACAGTGAGTATTTTAGGTCGGTCAAGATGGTGGCAGCGAGGAGCGAGCCGGGGCCTAGAGGGTGAAGTTCCTCCAAAGATCCACTGTCATGGACGGCGGAACCATCACAGAATTCCGAGATCGAAATTCCAGATGGTCAGACCCGGAACACCCGACGGTAGTTAGGGACTCCCATAGATATCAGTCGACGAAAATGGTGGTGGGACTTGGGAGGCAGGGCGTAGCCAAAGGTTCGCTATCGAGCGATGGTGAAGCATGGTGAAAATCCCGGAAGGGGAACTCCAGGGCTAGGGGTCTGGAGGGCAAAACGACTGTAAAAAATTTCCACAAACTTTAGTAAATGGCGAGCGGGGAATCGGACCTCGAGGTCCAGGAGGATGTGGAGCGGACGCCACTGGGAATGGCTGGTTCAGCGGGGAAACCCAGCGAGGGAATCCCGAATGGCCGGGCTCAGCAGGGCCCGGGGCCGTTGGCAGGGTCAAACTGCCAGAGGGAGTCCGTGAGATGCCAGAACAAAGCAAAAGCTAAAAGGGGAAGGCATGTTCAACTTATGGTGGGTCCCTTAAGCAACATTGACCATCTGAGGCATCAAAAAGGGAGGCACGCAAAACAAGGCGATGACAAAAATGACCTGACAAGGTGAAAGAAAAGAGGGTCCCCGTTCCGAACGGGGCGTGTGTGCTAAGGGCACAACAAGATCTCATCCTCCTCTAGCTGGTCAAATATCACCTTCCAAAAGTGTAAATCCCCATACTACCACATGCATCAAAAAGGATAGTTGAACACTCATGGATATCCTCCAGCTATCACACAAGGGAATCTGATAAGCCTAGTGTGTGCAATATGCTCGAGGCACCACACCTACAGAAGCGTACAGTGCACCATACTATATATATCTCAAAACATAAACCAAACAAGATCATAATACAAGTATGATAAAATGTAGCGGCCCTAAGCACAGGTTGTGCTCTGCTCATACGTCCCTCATATCAAATGTACCAGTCCTCCATCTAAGTTTGTTGCTTGTCCATCTCGATTGAGAACCAACACTAGTACACAAACAATAATATATGACTAAATAAACTACTAAAAATTGCATATAAATGACTAACTTTAGTCACGTGACTACTAGTGGCTTATTTGTAGTCATTTATAATACCACTAAATTTATGACTTAACAATTTTAGTCATTGATTTAGTCATTGATTTTAGTTATTAATTTGGTCATTGATTTGGTCATTGATTTACTCATTGATTTAGTCATTTATTTAGTCATATTTTTTAGTCATTAATTTGTCACGTGACTATTTTAGTGGTTTATTTGTAGTCATTTATAACACCACTAAATTTATGACTAAACTATTTTAGTCATTTATTTAGTCATGGTAGTGATTTGTTTAGTCATATGTTTAGTCATTAATTTAATCATTGATTGTTGTTAACTGGTCATTTATTTAGTCATATATTTAGTCATATATTTAGTCATTAATTTAGTCATATATTTAGTCATATATTTAATCATTAATTTAGTCATGTATTTAGTCATTAATTTTTTCATTACTTTAGTCATATATATAGTCATTACAAATCAAATCTAACTTCAGTAATCCTCACAAATTTATGTATGTAAACTTCTAGTATCATAGATATTCAAATGTTAAAACACACCATGAAATGAAGACTAAAATTCTTGAACAAATATGATTGATCAGACAAAAACTCAAATAGATTACAAATCAAGAGGAGCCACAACATAGTATTTATGAGTGGAGAAAAAACCACTCTGAAAATTTACTTCATTAAGCCTCATTAGCAAATCAAAATCACATTGGTTACATTCAATGTCTCAATGACACTGTACAACTTACAGACACTATATAAATAGAATACTCATATTTTGATATACTTATACTATTTTCCCCTTAATTGCATTTCTTTTGGAAGGGTAACAACCTCCTATAGGGGCTTGGCCTATTTAGTCCCCTTGGAAATCCACAACTTTCCTGCCGCTATTGGTTTCAACTCCTCCAAAATCTTCCTCGCTGGTATTCATGACCTTTCACTTCTCCAATTTGGAGCTGCAACCTGAAAATAAAGGTTTTGAAATTTGCACATCAAAAACTCAGAAAAGTCAAATAATACAGAGGATAAAATTCAAACATTTTCTTTTCCTTTTCCAATATGGCACCCTAAACTTAGGTGCTAGATATAGTGAATGTATTAGAATTAGATATAGCATCCATCAAAAGCATATTTGGAAGTATATGTTTATTAGATATTGTAGTTGCAAGTTCCACTAATTATAATAAAGATAAATAGTTTTACCTTTCTGCATCAACTAATGGAATTCTGATAGCTTTGAGAGGATCAACAATGTTAGCCTTTATCATATCAACATACTCACCTGCAAGTTGCAACACGACATTAAACTTATTAATTAGACTCAACATCTAAGAAAGAAAAATAAACTTCAAATATTATCAATTTAGTAAAAAAATCATCAATTTCAAAGATCAAAGTAGCCAATGCTTCACTCTCTACATCCTCTACTACAATCAAAAGAGGCCTTTGTTTCTATGATAAATGCAACAAGAAATTATGTTATTTGTCAAAACTTATCACTATGTACTTATGAACTCGAGATCATTTAAATTTTCAAACTAATCAACATGACTACCTAATTTCTTTCTATCACATACACTTGGAGTATACAAGATCATTGAGAATCCCAATTATTGAACTAAGAAATTCAGCAATGGAATGAAATTATATCTTAAGTAAAATGTAAATAAAATCAATATTACATCTCTCAGCTTATCAATTGATCTCAAATTGTATCTACACCTTTTTCATATATCTTAAAGACATCTACAATAGATATTCACAAAATGAATTTGGTGGAAAGACTTTAATAAATTTCAAGTGAATACAATTTTCCATCAATGCATAGACAATACATCCCTATAAGAAATATTATACTCCCTTAATTAAATATTATTACATATTATTCTATTGGGGGAAATTTACTTTATTGTGGGGACTTTTGTCTAGAAAATCTAGATCACCAACATATCAGCTCATGTGATAGGTCAATAATCAACTATTAATCCTACACATGGCACATGCATGCACAAAATAACAAAGAAAAATAAAGATCATGCATCACAAAATAAGTATAAGACAAAAAAATGTCAAAATAGCTGTTAGGACTAAAAAAAAATAATCCCACATATTTCAATTAACATCTATTCATTTATCTCCTAGTCCTTACAAAATCTCACTAGACTCAATTTCATGATCTAGAAAAATTACTGAGGTTCATGTAAAGAATCCATTTTTGTAACTAGCATACCCAAATAATCACATTCATGAAATCCATTGAAGTCCTTTTATACCATCAGGCTAACAATACTCTATCGGTGGAACTCCCATCACCACCCCATCGATTGCTCGATAGGGGCAATTCATATCCTTACATCGGCATAATATCCTTCCATCACTACAACTCTGGTGCATCGATAGAATGAATGATGAAGCTCCCCCGATAGCCCAATATAATCATGGGGTATCAAAGTATAACACTTATTGGTGAAGTTGGGATGCATCAGGGTAACATTTTTTGATGTCTTACTAATAAAACAAAATAAAAATACTTATCAGTGGAGAAGGTGGCCATCAGTGGAAAATGAACCAAGGTCCCAACGATATAGCAATGGATGATTACTACTAGATGATGTGGTGCCAAAAGAATCATCAACATATTTAACATAAATGCTCTCCCTGATGACAAGACTGAATCAGGTGGTATATTAATGAGCCAACATAGAGGTGAATTCCACCATGAATTAATCATGTACATTTTGTAGAAACCAGAAAGGGTATGCTAAGGGTAGAAGTAGAAAGGACAGAACTTAGAGCTCTCATACAGTGAAGCCAAGAGAAGCAAAAATTCACGTAAGTACTCCACTCTTAGCTAGAAATTTTCACTTTTTTAGAGTTTGCAATGGAAGACAATGTGGAAAAACCTAAGGCAAAGAAACAAAAAATTGAAAAGAGGAATTTAAACCAAGACTTGATAGATCAGTGTTTGGGGTTAGGGCCAAGACCTAGAAGAAGTGTTCAAGCAAGTAAATTGTTAGATATACATAGGGGTCTTGGGAATGTTTGGACACCACACCAGGGCTATGAGATTTTTATGTATCACTACAAAAAAAAAAATCAGATTTCAACCAGTCTATAACTCATGGAGATTGAACTTAGGAAGACTTGTGGTGCCAAACATGTTCATCAACGTAGAATTGGTGAAAGCTCTGGCCAGTCGTTATAATTCCAAGAAAAGAACTGTCCAATCACCAAATGGGGTTGATATGCTTGTTATCTCCCAAGACCTGATCTCTAATGTATTTCACTTAGAAGGTACCATGAACTTTCCATTCACCACTAGAGACATTTTGATAGAATATTGTTGCATGGATACTAGTTACAAGATATGGAAGCTAGCTTTGCATAGACCTAAGAATGAGAAAGGTCAACTAAAAAAAAATTCAAGCAATGAAAACCCTCCATTTCATATGGATTTGTTTGAAGAATACTTCCAATATACCTACTACTCAGATGGTCAACTCTTCAGAATTGAGGTTCCACCACTTATTTCTATTGCACTGATGGTTATAGCAGCTAATATACAAAGCAAATATGCTAGGTCATTCGACTATGAAAACTATTTGGTGAATTCCCTAAATCAAGGGCTTGAAAGATTAAAAAAAATAGTGATTGCATAGATTTCAAACACTATTCCTTGTTAATGCATTTAATTTTATATGAGGGACATGCCAGAAATGTGTGGGGTAAAGAATTAAGAATCAAAGACATAGATAAAGATGGAAACTTTAAACCTGTACAGATGTGGACTGGACTATGGGATAGTCAATGTGATAGGTCTCACTATTTATATTTTGAAGAATATTTTGTTAAACCAATTATGAAGTTGTTAGGCTATTCATATGATCACAATTTATCCCCTGAGGTGCAAAGATTTGTGAGACCAAAGGAAAACAACCTGAGAGGCAATCCATTATGTAATTAGGGAGACTGTTATGCCTTCTTTGATTGCATAGTAATAAGGGTTTATGGATTTGAAGGGGTTCCACATTTTCTACCCCGAGTGGTTCCTAATAGAGTTGCTTATTTGGAAATAGTATGACAATTAGCAAGGTCTAATACTAAACATCTCAAGAGTTATAATAAACAATCACTTTTGCTTAGCACTCTTTGTTTTGGAGATTTCACTGTATGTTCCATTGAAGGATATGAAGAAATTAATGCTAAATTAGCTCATTACAACCTTCCTCTTGGGTATGAAAGAATGAAATTTGATGTAGAGGGATTTATTCATCAAGCAAGATTAACTCAGAATTTGTTAGGGTATGAGCATTGGTTTGCACTTGATGATGTGATTAGGAACTGAGATGAAGCTTCCATTGGTGAGAGAATGGCTTCATATAATAAAGTTGTTCCTGTAGAGAAATGGAAGAGAAAGAATGTCCCATTATATAGAGAAGCATTTTTTGATATACAAGATCCCTTGGATAGGATTGAGTAACTTATTGCTCATATGAATGAAATAGTAAAATATGTGCCCTCATACATTTTTGATACATCTCATATGACTTACACAAGAATGCAGGCTAAGGATGTGGAGCCTTTGGATCACATACCCCCACAACCCACCCCTGATGTATGTTTCTCCACTGAAAATAGTGAATAGGAAGGAAGTGATGAGGAGAGTGATGGAGAGGAGCAACCAGTGGAACAAATAAAGGCCCCTGTGATTACATAATTTGAGCCCCCTCGGGAAGAAATAAAGACCCTCGTGATTACACAATATGAGCCCCTTCAGGAACTTGTAAAATTTGAAATAGCAGATGAGTTATTTGATGATATTAGGGTCAAGGATGGTCATGAATTCATTTTTTATAATGATTTTGTTAAAAATCCTAAGTTCAAACCATTTTTATATGAGTATAAGGGGAAGAAAATAAGACAAAAGGATCAAGACATTACTCTTGAAAAGGAAGCTAATTCCTTATAAGAATTGAAAAAGGAAGTTGAAAGGGAAATGAAATCCATCACTCCTGAAATAGGTAGAGAATTACTTCAAGAGGCTAGGGTACTACTTCTACCAGGATGGGACATGAGCTCAACAATTGTGTTCGACAATTTCAGAAAAAGAGGGGATACAACAATGAACTTATTAGAGGAAGCTAGTGATAAGATATATTTAGGTTTTGGATACAATCCAAATGAGGATTCCTTGCTTATTTGGTCACTATACCCTCATGAGAAGAGGTCGACAGTGATTGAAAATCCTAATCAAGTATTGAGACACCTTTTGGTCAAAAGAGTTTTGGACACTAATCTCTTAGAAACTACAAAATTGAATGTCAATGTGGAAAAATTCACTAGAGCACAAATTGAAAAATTGGTCAAAGAGAATGACAAATTGAAAAAGAAGTTATCACATCAAATGGAGAAGTCACCTTCCTCTTCTACTCTAGAATTGTATGCTCCATGGCTTGAAAAGGATAAGAGAGTGTTAGATGCATTAGCTAATGCAACCTATTGGGAAAACTCCCATTTGAAAGCCCAAGAAAAGTGTAAAACACTAGAAAAGGAGGTGAAAATCATTAAGTACAATGTTGTGTCTGAGAGAATCAAAGAGAGGTTCAGTAAGCTGATAAAGAAAGTTGAAAATTATTGGGGTGTATTTAAACAAATACAATCAGCACTAGAGGATAATTTTTGGTTACATGGAAGAATGATTGATAAAAATAAGGAACTTTTGGATAGACAGATCCTGAAAGACCAAACACTGCAAAGATATAATGACTTGGAGAGATCCCACAACTAATATCAAGAAAGACTCAAAAAAGACCTCGGTTGTTTTAATTTGGTTCATGCACTCCATAATGATATGGGGAATCTTTGAGAAAGGGATGATTGCAAAGCATAATTTATAGAGTTTCTAACAATTGCATTGTAGGAGATCAATGATAAGGGTATGGTCTTGTAGAATACTCATAATTTTTTTGAGAAATTCATGTACATAGAGTATGATATGAAGGTGGTCATATCCAATGTTGACACTCATGCAGAATAGGGGTACATTGATCACCTCTTAGGTTTGAATCTATTTATAAATTGGGTAGTGGATAATCTAGGCACAACTAAGCAACAGTCAGAATCAATCGGTAGTAATGATGTGGACCCTATCATATAGTAAAATATTTGAATAGGTCTTAGATGACCACGACCTTTTACTCAGAGATTAACAGATTGGTACACATGTTTATGATTGTGTTATTTTATTAAATTAAGTTCAAAATCATGTTTTGTTATCAAGAGAAGTGTGTTTTGGTCTGAAGCTTGTTGCCTATCGTGTATATAAGAGAGACCAGGACCAAAATAAGGATATAGGAGAAGATAGTAGGCGAATAGGGATAGATAGACAACAAAAAGCTTCCATAATGTTTCCATTTCAAAAGACTATGCTGTAGATATAATTTTGAGGAAATCAATGAAGGATCTTTGATTCTATGGCTTTATATTGGTATCAATTGTTTGTTGAAAATATTCAATTATCTGGTTGTCTCTAGTTTAATATTTCCTTATTATTTAAATTGGTATATCAAGTATATATTCAATTTATCAATGCACATTTTTTGTTCGATGGAGGAGCATCTATTTTCCTTAGACATGAATTTTTTTCAAGTTGCACTATATTTAGCAATTCTGTAAACTTGACAAAAATGACCCACAACAACTTTTGATAGTTTGCAATTTTACAACTTTTTTGCAACTTTGTCTCTTTTACCCACTTGACTCTAAAATCATCCTAATTCATAGTGAATGGTCTCACACGATCTAATTAACATAAAATGACCTCCTCAAATGCTAAAATTACCTACTAAGATGCAATGACCTTCAAATTTGAAAATGCAAGCTTAGGTGCTCCTGCACCAACATGTATGCTATATGTGGGATCATAGATAAGGAACTTGAAGTGTTAGACAAAATGCCTCAAAGAAATGTGGTCTCATGGACTACAATAATTGTAGGATATAGACAAATTAGATTTGTTGAAAAGTCTTTAGAACCTTTAAAGCAAATGCAATTTTTAGGTTGTTCCAGAACAACCTGTGTGAATTTGGGATATGTTTTAGAAGTCATTAAAGGGTATCTGAAAATGGTTTTATATCTTGTCTACAGTGCTTGATGATTGAAGGAATTGAGAGATTAAAGCCTATTTTTTGTGAAATTTTTCTAAGTGAGGTTGAGTGGTCCTCCTAATTGCTATTAGGCTCCATGTTGGAGATGTCCATGCTAACAAGAGAGACCTTTTTGGCATATCAGTATATGGATATTGAACCCACCATGCTGGTCTACCAAGATTATGGGACCATTATCCAATCATCAAACAAACAAGATCAAATCATTTAAATGAAATATAACCTCAACCTATAACAAGTCAATGAAAGAATATAATAGAAAGGTGAATGCAGAGGAAAAGTTCTTGGCCTTCACATAAATTTGATGTTCCATTAATGCAACTGAAGAACTCAACCAAGGTAGCAAAGAATTAAAAATACAATGGTGGCAAGGAACCAATGCTTTGGAAAAGGATTTAGCCAACCACATAATAGGTGGGAGCACATTATACTAGATAAAGCTTATGAAAAATAAGGTGGGGGTAGTTAGTTCCTATTTCTATAATGTGGTAAGAGTCATACAAGTAACGCTATGTCAAGATGGGGAACTCTTCTTGGAGGTTCTAAATGATTTGCCTCTTTTTTATAAGACTGTGTTGGTAGTGCCACTTGGATCACAATTGTTTGGTGGGATTCCAAACCCAGACAATGAGGTGTAGTTGTGAAAATCTTATAGAGAGAAGCTACAAGCTACCATGATGATTTTTCCAAGAGAATTTATATCAAATCCTTGCTTAGCGTGGCTTGATACAAGTGTAGATGATACTCTCTCTACAGATAGGCTTGGGGGAAAGTATTTTCTTGATCTTGTGAAAGGTGGCAAGGAACTTACAGAGAATGATACACTGATTAGAGAAACATTAGATAGTCTGGATGCATTTGAAGGGAGCTTCGAGTGGATAAAAATGGTTTTTGGTTCAAATGTTGAGTTTCCATGCCAATGCGTGTGTGAGATTTTTTTGAAGCACTCAAAGAGTCTGTGGGATGAACTTTTTGAAAGCTTGTTTGTTACTAGGATAAAAAAAATAATAATTGATGGATTTGCATATCTGTGTGAGAGAGTTAAGGTTGGTAAATGCCTTGAAGTTACATCTCTGGAAAGTTACAAAGATGTTGAAACTCGTTTGCAAAAATTAATTACTAGTGAGGGTTGGCTTGTCAGGAGAGGGGACCTAAAAAGTGTCAATTTACTTGGGTTGATTTTTAGATTTATGATGACAAAATGATGAAGACTGGTTTGGTCGCCTTAATGCTTATTTTTTTACTAAGGTTAGTCAAATAAAAAATACCATAGATGAGGGGTCCAAGAATATTCTAGAAGACCTAATTTTTCTTCATGCACATAAATCTCCTTCAAGGATAAATGATTTAGCACCTTAGTTGCAAGAGAAATACTTCCATTTTATCTCAAAATTGTTTGTTGATATTAAAGAAGATCTTGCACATCTTTCAGAAGGTCTCTATCAAGAAATGAAAAATGAGGAGATGCTAGAAAAAATGAACAAGGAGACACTAGAACTGACAGTTATAGTGGAAAGGGGACTTTTCTTAGGAAGGCTTTTAGTTTCTCTCTATTTTCATTAAAATTCCCTTCCACTAGTTCTTAGCTCATCTCAGCTCTAGTTTGTCGAGAACAAAGCTTCAATTTGAGGGAAAGCATCTTCGACTCTCAGATATTCCAATATTGATTTTGATTACCCTTTTCTAGACAGTTTTGGAAGACAAATACTAATGAGAGGGGTTGGTTTGAAGCCTGGATCATAGGATAAAAATAATAGCACCAAATTGAATAAATTGAGAACTATGCACAATCATTGTATCAGAGCTCATAGCATGTGGATATTGTGGATAATTGAAGAGCTTTCAGGCATTCTCACAAGAGATCTAAGTGAGGATGATTCTTTATCCATGACAACTCCTTTGAAGGCATGTATTCTCATTTGCATTACATATTTTGTTTGTTGTGGCTTATGGAGTTGGTTTCATTTCCATGATTTATCTAATCACTAATCTCTTCTTGCAATTTTCATGAGATTTTTTCTAGTTCTAATTTAAGTCATCATGGTTTATATCTAGATATATTAATAACTGAATGAGAATAAAGCATCTAGAGTAAAGAGCTACATTTGATTCTTTTAGTCACTTCAAACTCTTTAGTGCCCAATAAATGGAAAAGATTAACATTTACCCTTTCAACCCTTCCAGTCCATATTAATCATGGAGATGTAATATGTAAGTATGCAGAAAAGTATCAAAGGGGAGCCAAAAAGTTAGAGATTTTCATAGGGCCTATGAATCAACTCTTTTAGTTTGTTTTCTATTTATAATATCTATTAATGTCATTTGGGAACTCCTATTTTTGGGAATTCAGTAAGAGTTCTCAAACAAAGTAGGATGACATCTACTATACAACTAAAAATTTAAATGGAATTTGAAGCATGATTTTTTTAAATTTCTAATTTGATTCCTTAAGGTAACCTCATAAAATTCCCTTTTCTAATTGTATATGAAACTACCTACTGCTTCTTTTCTTTTACTACTACAAGTCATAATTTTATTGTTGTATGCTTACTCAGTCTCTTGTAGTTATTTTCTCCATGATTTCAACTCTTACCATTTATTAGTTTGTGATTTGTAGGGTTGGGAAGAAACTAAATTGAAACAAGAGCATGAGGGTGGAGGTCAACTACAGTTAAGGTTCGTAAATGCCTTGAAGCCATAGTTACATCTCTGGCAAGTTACAAAGATGTTGAAAACCAAATCATGATGATTAGAAAAGCAATCCCAATCTTCTAAGTACACTTATCTTCATGTTGGGATATTTTAAACAAGATTTGATTGGGTTTGAAACACCCATTCAACTCTATTTGGTTCCAAACAAAATTTTCCATATCATCTGAAACAAAACCCCTGAACTCCATCTGCTTCATTCTGAAAGAAATGGCTAGAAGACTTCACACACCAAGGGTTCTATCAGTGAGACATGCCTTCTGGTTCCAACAATGCATCAACAATTGTTTTTTTTCATCGGTGTGAGGATCTTCTATCAGTGGGATGAGGTCTCCTGTTCCCGCGATGGTCTGATGGGGATGTCGCAATGGTTCTATTTTTTCATCGACATGAGGATCTTCTATCGGCGGGATGAGGTCTCTTGTTCCCATGATGGTCTGATAGGGATGTCACCCTGACATCCCCATCAGACCATTGCGAGAACAAGAGAGCTCATCTCGCTGATAGAAGATCCTCACACCGATGAAAAAATAGAACCATTGATGCATCACTAGAACCAAAAGACACATCTAACCGATAGACTAATAAGTTGGGGGAAGTCAGTTCTATTTTTTGTAATTTGGTAAGTCATATAGGTAACACTATGTTAGGTTGGGGAACTCTTCTTGGAGTTTCTAAATGATTTGCCTCTTTTTTATAAGACTGTGTTGGTAGTGCCAACTGAATCATAGTTGTTTGGTGGGATTCCAAACCTAGACAATGAAATGCAGTTGTGGAAATCTCATAGAGAGAAGATACAAGATACCATGATGATTTTGTCGAGGGAATTTATATTAGATTCTTCCTTAGTGTGGCTTAAGACATGTGTAGATGATATTCTCTCTACATATAGGCTTGGGGGAAAGTATTTGTGAAAGGTGGCAAGGAACTTGCAGAGAATGAGACATTGATCAGAGAAACATTGGACTGTCTGGATCCATTTTAAGGGAGCTTGGAGTGGCTAAAAGTGGTTTTTGGTTCAAATTTTGAGTTTCCATGCCAATGCATCTGTGATATTTTTTTGAAGCACTCAAAGAGTATGTGGGATGAACTTTTTGAAAGACTTTTTTTTAGTAGGATGAAACAAATAATAGTTGATGGATTTGCAAATCTGTGTGAGAGAGTTAAGGTTGGTAAATTCCTTGAAGACATCGTTACATCTCTGGCAAGTTACAAAGATGTTGAAACCCATTTGCACAAATTAACTACTAGTGAAGGCTGGCTTGTCAAGAGAGGGGACCTAAAAATTGTCAATTTACCTAGGTTGAGTTTTAGATTTATGATGACAAATGATGAAGACTGGTTTGGTCACCTTAACACTTATTTATGAACCGAGGTTAGTCAAATACAAGATACCATAGATGAGGGTTCAAGAATATTCTGGAAGACCTCCTAATTTTTCCCATGCACATAAATATCCTTCAAGGATAAAAAATGATTTAGCACCTTATTTTCAAGAGCAATGCTTCCATTTTATCTCAACATTGATTGTTGAGATTGAAGAACATCTTGCACATCTTTCAGAAGTTCTCTATCAAGAGATGAAAAATGAGGAGATGCCAAAAAAAATGAACAAGGAGACACTAGAACTGATAGTTATAGTGGAAAGGGAACTTTTCTTAGGAAGGTTTTTAGTTGCTCTTAGTTTTCATTCAACTTCCCTTCCACTAGTTCTTGTGTTGTCTCAGCTCTGGTTTGTCAAGAACAAAGCTTCAGTTTGAGCGAAAGGATCTTCAACTTTCAACTACTCCACTAATGATTTTGATTACCCTCTTCTAAACAGTTTTGGAAGACAAATACTAATGAGAGGCATTGGTTTGAAGCTTCAATGATAGGATAAAAATAATAGCACCAAATTGAATAAACTGAGAAAAGCTATGCACAATATTTCTATCAAAGCTCATAGCATGTGAATATTGTGGATAATTGAAGAGCTTTCAGGCATTCTCACAAGAGATCTAAGGGAGGATGATTGTTTATCCATGAAAACTCCTTTGAAGGCCTGTATTCTCATTTTCATTGCATATTTTGTTTTTTGTGGCTTATGGAGTTGGTTTTATTTCCATGACTTATCTAATCACTGATCTCTTCTTGTAGTTTTCATGAAATTTCTTCTAGTTCTAATTTAAGTCATCATGGTTTATATCTAAATATATTAATAACCAAATGAGAATAAAGTATCTAGAGTAAAGAGCTACATTTGATTCTTTTAGTCACTTCAAACTCTTTATTTCCAAATAAATGGAAAAGACTAACATGTTCCTTTTCAACCCTTCCAGTCCATATTAATCATGGAGATGTAATCTATAAGTATGCAAAAAAGTATCAAAGGGGAGCCAAAAAGTTAGAGATTTTCATAGGGCCTATGAATCAGCTCTTGTTGTTGGAGTCATTTGGGAACTCCTATTTTTAGGAATTTAGTAAGAGTTCTCGAACAAAGTAGGATGACATCTACTGTACAACTAAACTATTGTTCCAATACATTGTAAACATTAAACCCCTATCATTTCTGCAGTCCTTTCATTGTACTCTTCATGGTTGATATAAGAAGAGCCACTTTTCACTTTGTTATTGTTCATCATTTTTCTTTATGTGCTACTTCATTTTTTACACTCAACTTCAAAAGTGATTTGCATGCCCCCTTAGAAAGTGGAAGCTAATTTTAAGAGTTCAAATTCTGAAATTTGTATAGACAACTCAATCTACATGTCCCTTAATATCATTTTATAGATAAAAGTAAGTTCTCCTGTGAACTATGCAATTTGATAGTGGAAAATTCAAAAAGAAAAGATCACTTTTAACATCTCATAATGGAAAAGAAAAGAATAAATAGACCTTGATTCCCAGTTCTCTATATAAATCCTTATCTTCTGCAACACAAGATGGATCTGCTTTTCCATAATTAGCCTAAAAAAGAAGATAATCACTGTTAGTCAACAAGTAGCTAGTAAAATTATTAAAAATAATGGATCGTATGGATCATATGGCCTGACCACGTATAGATTTGAAAAGTAAAATTAATTGAAACCATGGAAAGTGACTTACCAAAATATTATGTACAAATCGTGTCTGATGCAAAAAAATGGGCAGAGCTTGCAATCCAAAATCAGGCATGCTTTGCTTCTCCATTTTTGTAGGCTACCTTGAAAATAAGGTTTCGATTCACTGCTCCATTTTGGTAGACTACATTGAAAATAAGGTATTCATGGAGGTTTTAGAGTATGTTTATTAAAATGAAAATTATGGTTATTAAAAAAAAAATTGGTCCTTTTTCCTCTTAGATTATTTGGTTGCTTATTCTTATTTTTTGTTTTTTTCTCTTCCTTTTTCTTATTTTTTAATTTTTCAAGGTTTTTGGGTTTTAGTTTTTTAGGTTCTCTTATGGTTTTCGTTAATTTTTATAATTTGGTGGTTTTTTGTCAATTTAGAAGAAACTTTGGTGTTCATATGATGGCACCATTAGTAATTTTATTTGTAATATTTTATTATTAATTATGGCAAGCTATGATTGAAAATAAGGTCTTGACGAAGGTTTTAGAGTATGTTTATTAAAATGAAAATTATGGCCAAAATTCTAATAATGAGCACATTTATTTAGTCATTTTTATTTGTCTAATATTAGTCATTTATTTAGTCATTTAGTTGTGATTTTAGATGATGACCAAATTAGTCATTTATTTTCCAAATACTACTAGTGTTAGTCATGTGACTAAAATTTTTAGTCATGTGACTAAAATTTTTAGTCATGTGACTAGAGTTTTTAGTCGCATAGTCATTTATTTTCCAAATTCTACTAGGTCAAAGCCACTATGTGCATCATAATCTATCTAACAATTAGAGCTCTTGAATATAATAGCATGGGAAGCTTGATCCACGCTATAACCTTCACATTGTGTATAGGTCCACCTAAACAATACTGCATGTCCCTCTTCTTCTCCTTGAATGATTGATCCCCCCGAAAATATATCCACTCTCCCCGAATAGGAACTCGAAGAATGATGTGTATGTCATCGAGAGTGATGGTCATTTCCTTGGTGGGAAGATGAAATGTACAAGTATCAACATCCCAATGCTCGTGCAAAGCCATAAGCATGGCGTCATGGTATCTAATAGCAGGCATAAGATATGCCCAATAGATACCCATTGACTATAAATGCTCTATCTTTGATGCTGATAGCGCTGGTGCATGATCTCTCAGAAATGTGAGCTATCTTCCCCCTAGACACTACCACAACTGGGCAGGGACCTATCAAAATCATCACAAACTTCTCTAAAATCCATCTAATGTCTTCAATTTTCACATATTTTATCATGCAAGTGTGCTAAAGTACAATCTAGTGTGCTTTGCTAATGGCCCTAGACACTTTAGAACCCTTTTAGGACACTTTTTGAAGAAACGAGACACTTTGCGAACAAAAGGGACACTTTGCAAACAAATGGGACACTTTGTGAAAAAAGGGGACACTTTGCAAAAAACAAATCCAAGACCCTAAATTAACCTATGCATGCATTAAAATCATTAAATTATTATAAAATCACAAGGAAATAGTTACAAAATCAACTCACCTCATAATATAGCTCATTGCATGCCACCTGCTCTCGAAGATCATCCAGCTGCGAAGGTGTGTAATCCCATCTGCTCAACATTTTCTTCTCTCACTCATCACTCTCAAGCTAAATGAAGGTAAAAGGAATAGTAAGTGACACATTACTTTCTTCTACTTATTTTCATTCATTTTCACCTCCTTTTACTCTTACGCATTAACACAGGGTTATTATCTTTCTAAAGAATTAATAAAGTATATCTTATTGAAATCAACATAACAGGTGCTAGGGTAATATGTTTTCGACACCATTTAATGCATTGGAATAGTGATTCTACACCAAAAATTGCCATTCATCTATTGTGATGAGGCATGGTACTTGGAAATTCCCTATGATTGAATCTTTCTTATTTGACATGGCTAGATTTCTACCTTGATCGCACCTCCGTAAAGTGAGTGGAATCAAGGGGGCATACATCTACCCTCAAATTGGATTCCTAGGAGCTAGATAAAAGGATTTATGGACAATTAATGAATGTGTGTTGCAAGATGTGGTTCCTAATGTTGTGGTTTTGTAGAGAAATACGCTAGGGGCTTCGTTCTCCTATCTTTTGAATGATTATCCTTTTATGTAAAAAGTGCATCATTTAGAGTCCTTTAGCTTACATATGCATGTAGAGTCATATGGGCGCTAAAGAAGGGGCTAAATGTGCCATACAAAGTTTAACCATCTTGAGAAAAGAGACAATTTCACACATAATTAGATCCACTTTTGAGTCCCCTCACATCATTTATCCTTCAAAACAACATTTATAGGCCCCTAAGACCCATTAATTTTTATCTAGAGGCCCGTTTCACTTGAGAAATCACCTAAAACCCAACAAAAAACACTTAATTATTTTATATCCCGAAAGCCCACCTTCAAAAGTCAGTAGTGGGACCCATTCACCACCTTGGGTGAATGAGTCCCCTCTGGTGAGACCTATTCACCAAGGGTGGAGAATGAGTCACTTTTGAGGGAAAATTCAATTTTGAGCAGGAATTTGATTAATTTAACTTAAATTTATAGTGAATTTTGGCCTCTTAGGTCTAAATAATGAGAAAATTAGGTGTTCTTTCTTATAAATACTCATTTTAAGTCATTTTACACATCTTTTAGTCAATTCACAAAAGCAATTTCTAGGTCAAGTCTTCTACAACAAGTTTCATTTGCAAAAGGTGAAGTTTTAGGGTAGCAAACTAGGGCTTTTGCAGGTGTTGAAGCTCACTCTTTAGGTCAAGATCTAACATTGCAAAGGGTTGATGATGGATGCCTATGGTGAATCATGAAGAAATCTAGTTTGAGGAGATGCAACTAGCTATCAAATTACACTTAAAGACTTGGTTTCAAAGTGATTCCATCTTCCATTTTCACTCTATCTTTAGATTAAGGTCTATGTTTTGTTTACTTTCCATTTCCATGTAATTTTATCTCCATTTTCAATTTTTTGTAAGGTTTCTAGGGTTGATATCTTGTATTACATAAATCATATTTGCATTTTTTATTCTTTCACAATAGAATAGGGCTTTTGTCATACTTCAAAATTTCTTAGTCTTTAATACATCTAAGGCTAGGTTTTTATGCATATTTTTCTCCATTCAAGGTTTAATTACCTAACTAGGGGTTTGACCAAGGAAATCCCCCCATTAGACAAACAATTTTAAGTTGTTTTGTAGGAATTTTCCAAGATACTGAGTCGGGTTTTTGTCAGAAATTGCTATGGAGGTGTTAAGGTGTAGAATAGAGATTTGAAGTTGTAGAAATTTGAAAGTGGATTGATTCACCATGCATGGTGAATTAGTCCCTCTTGAGATGCAATTTTGATTCAGATTTAGATACTGGTTCTCAGTTGACAGAAAATAGCTTCTATGCAGAAAAACCCAGAACTGGGACTGATTCGCCTAGGGTGGCAAATGAGTCCCAGTTAGCTCAAAATAAGAATTCGTCAATTTCCCAAGTGCACACATTCTGAAAAACAATCTTCTATTTGGTTTAATTTTCATTCGTATTCATTCTTTCAAGCTTTTTGCAAGCAACACTGTGTTTTCCAACATAGCTTAAATCTTAAGTTTTGCATTCATAATCAAACATTTAGATCATTTCATTTAGGGATAACAAAATAACACATTTCATAATTTGAATGAAATTAGCTATCATTTTTGGCCCTACTCTATCCTTTTAGATGAAAAACCCTAGAAGAGTTAGGGAGTCTTATGGGTGCCAAAAATATATGGTTTAATATCATAAACATACATCCTGCATTGATCATCATTATCATTTAAGTTGTGACGAATAATATAGATTTGTTATTCTAAGCATCTTAAATTTTTGCATACATATCATGAACATTTGCATTATCCAAACATACAGCCATATGCATACATCATCATATCATAAAATTGCATAGAAAATACACAAAAAGAAATGTATCCATATCATTTACATCATAGCATAATATTTGCATATCATATCATCCATCCCATAACATGTCATGAAAAGATACTAAAAAAGAATATAACATTGCATCCATCCATATCATTACATCAAATCACATATACCATCGCACATCACCTAAGTATAAAAAAAGTACATCCATACATGATAAAATATAAGAATAGCTCATCATCTCACATCATATACATCCATACATTCATAAGTATGAAATAAGGTGAACACATCACATCGCGTATCAAATACATATCATCATATATATCAAAAAATCATAACTTCCATGGTGTAATATCTAAATCAGTGTATGAATATTGATCATGAATAAAATATCCACGAGGCTATCAAAAAGGATCCCATGAATGTATATCTATATAAAAGTATCAGCCAGTCATCAAAAAAAAATTGTACACATAGCTAGCCCTAATGGCTTCTCCCCTCTCTAGCCTATCTCTTTGGTTGATCCTTTGCTTTAGGGTGTGCCCTAGTCCTCCAGGAGTAATTCAGTTGTCTAAATGCCATGAGGACATCCCTATGGTAATTCATCTTGTAGTAGGCTACCTCAGTAATGACCTTTTTGTATAACTTGGTAGAAACTATCCATCCTTGGGATGTAGTTGTCATCGATCAAGCTACTGACAACACTTGACCTCCAGCGCTAATTACACCTCAACAGTCTATCTGAGTTGCTGCTCATGGTATTGCTCTATCATAACAACCCATACCTATTATTGTGCCTAATCCCTCTTAGTATTAATCACCAAAATCTATTGATGGGCCTAATCCCTCTCACCCATAATGGTCTGAACCTACTGTTGTAGTTGTTGAATCTATAAATCTCGGGGATTTGGCCCTGGTGGTGGCTATTACTGTGGAGGTTGCTGCTGTGGAGGATGTTGATCCACTAGTGGTGCCCTGTTAATCTGCCCATCTTGGCCATCTTGGCTATCCTTTTCCCCCCCTCTACCCTTGCCTCTACTTACACACCTCCCTAATGGTCTCCCTCATGGAGGTGCACCCACTGGATCTGTCAACTGATGAGGGGGTGCGAACCATGCATCATATGCAAGCATCATCTAAGAATCCAACTGTTCCTGATTGTAAGCCCATGGATGAGCCACTAATTGTTGAAATACCTCAACGACCTTAAGAGTTGGGCTTGTAGGTCCCCATGTAGGTACCTTTCATGGAGATCTGGAAAAAATGGATTTGTATGCATCGTTTGGCCTATCCTGCCTCTCTCCAAACTATTGAGATACCCTGTCTTGCAGGTATCTCTCAATGATAGTGTGCTCCTAACCCTATATATACTAGGTGTGTCTGGGATAGAAAATTTGTTGCACATTGTCCAACCATGCTAGCATTTGTAGCCAGGGTCACCATCTAAATACTGTCATATCATCAAACACCTAGTGCCATTATGGAAACCCAACTTGCCCAATATGTTGTAAAGTGATGGCACCATTGTATCACCATACCATTGGATCATCTAGCTCTACATCATCCATCTAAATGATTGATCAAATCACAATAATGTGCTCCCAAGACCAAATTTGTAGCAAGGTGACCCCTGTATCGATCACCCTACCATCACAGTACACAAAGTTGTGCATATCATGATACAATGAGGCCAACATCACTGGGCCCCATGGCAACAATGTCCTATAGAGCATTGTGCCATACAAGGCCCCATCCTAGGTTGAATCCTTTGCTCTGTCAATTAGGAGCAACTAAATCAGAGATGATCACTGCAACTATCAACCTGAAAGTGGGAACTCGACCTCTGTACATATCGAGGTCAATTTGTGCAGTGACTAGAAAAATGTTCTCAATATCCATCACCTCATGGCAGGAATCGTAACCACCATCAGAATCGCATATCACACACACAATTTAACCTTAAAGCTAGGGTTTATCATCATTTTCACCAATATTGCCAATTGGGGCTTATTTTGCATCATTTTTTTCATTTTTGGCATGTTTTTTTAATCTTAGAGCCTTTTTGACACATTGAGGTAGCTTTTTACCTTTGTTGAGAAATCAACCCAAAATTCTAAATTTCCACCCAATTTTTTGAGGGGGCATGGAATCAACCTAATCCTTCTATTGGGGTATCTAAAAAAAATTAATTTTTTTTAATTTTTTGATATAAGTAGTAATTTTCATGTGAAAAGGCATAAGTCTTTGAACCGAAGCAGTCGGTACCTTGCTTCAAAGAGGGGAAAAATGTAGACACTAAAAAATGTATCAAAGCATATCATACACTCCAATCAAGTATACTAACATCATTTCATTCTCTTTTTGCTTAATTGATTAAATTAGCCTAGCTATTTATTTAATTGGATCATTTGCATCTATTAACCTAATCAATTTAATTAGGTTAATTCCGCCCTTTCATGCTAACATTTCTTCCTGTTAAATTAAATAAATCAAACTATTTAATTTAATTCCCTAATTATTCTTATTTAATTAAATAACCCTAAGTTATTTAATTAAATGTCATTTCACAATTCCCCATTCATTAAATCAATTTATTTAATGAATATCATCTAATGATTCTAAATCCCCTAATTGCATTAATTGACATTGTTTAATTAGAAATTATATAACTAATCTAATTCCCCCCACTTGCAAGGGAATATTCCAAAGTAATATTCCTTCCCCTTTTGCACAACTTAATGTAGTTTTAATTAACTAAATATCCTTTTTTCCTCCACCCATGATTATTCCAAGGAATATTCTTTTCTCCTCACTCACTTGAAAAAGGGAATATTCCTTTTTTCTCAACAAACTTACTTAGCTTCATATGCAAGTTATCTCCAAAACTTCTTGTGCAAGTTAACTTTTTACCTCTTGTACAAGTCAAAAGTGTGTTTGTTTGAGGGAATGTGAACCCTTGATTAAATTTCATCTTGAATTCTCACCAATTGATGAGAATCCATGATCCATGCCTCCAATTTCTTCCATCCTTAACTGTTGATTAGCTTTTTTAAATCTCAACCCTCCATTTCTCATTTGTTTTCCTATAAATATAACACTATTTGGAGACAAATGAATCCATTTTTTTTTTAGAGAAAATTCATGTTGTTGAAATCACTCACACTCACACTCAATTTCAACTCACTTTTAGCATATTTTAGTTCATTTTAGTTGCACAATAGCTTAGCTTCCATTAATGGCTTCCATAATTCATTCATTTAGCTAATTAGAGAATTAGATGTTTGAATCCTTTTAGTTTAAATCTCATTTATATTAGCTTAGAAATTGTGTATTTTCATCTTTTAGCATGAAATCATGTTAGATTAGCTTGTGCAACATACTAATTTTTAGCATAAATCATGTTTTCATTCACATCTCACAGTCGTTTCATCAATTATCTTCAATAGAATCGATTGAAACAAGCTCACTGATCACAAGATTGGGAAAGGGTTGTCATTTCACATCAACATGGCATGAATATAAAAATGAGATAAGTTTCAAATGGGTTAGAATATAAATTTTAATGTTTTCATAATTTAGAATGCTTTGTTTTAATGAATGTTTAGTTTAACTTTAAATTCAATTAATTTTATTTAGATTAAGTATTAGTGGAATGAATGTTTTGATTCTTCATGGATCAAGATTAATCAATCCATACTAATATCCTTTGTCGATAGTTTGCATTGGGTATGGCTTCCTACAAAGCCTTCACAACCTCATTTATCAATTCTCCACTCTTTTGATGAGTCTCAATTATTTAAATTGAAGCTTCTAGAGTGGAATAAATCTCCTAATTGAAGCTTCTAGAGTGGAAATATCTTGTCCAAGTCCACATTCCCCTATTGCATAGGAAATTGTAGTAGTTGGGCAGACAAAACAAGCTAGAACTATAATTACATAGTAGATTCTTTAAAGAATCTCTGGAAGTGCCAAAAGATTCACTAGTTTCCTTCAAGCCTTCCTCTATAGCCTTCTCTTTCAATTCTGTCTCCTTGTCTCTAGTGTTAATCGTTGTCTCCACTTTTGTCTTTCGTTCTACATCACTAAAGGCATATTCACTCTTTTTTCTCATCATCCTTTTCTATACCATTTGTACCATTAGATAGTTATGTGTTATCCAAAGGGATGATTGTCTTTGGTTGGTCTTGAGTGTTTTCTACCTTTCCCTCATATACTAGAGGAGGTGTAGAAGCATCCTCCTACTTTTCCTTCAGCATCTCTTTCAACTTCTACATTTTCCTCTATAGTATCTTACACATCCAAAATAACATTAACAAGTGTGTATTCCCTACTTCTATTACATGCATGGTGAGAATAATCAAGATGTACATATTCTTCAACATTCTCATTTGGAAGAGGCATCTCCATATTCATTTCTTCTTTTTTCTCCAGGGTCATCCCCAATCTTTGTACTAAGTCTACAACCTTTTTGGCAAACTCTTTTCAGAGCCTCTTGAGATCATTCTAATCTCTACTCATGAGGTTTGTCACCATTTTCTTTGTTCTAAATTCATTATTGATCAATGTAGCAAATGTGGCTTTATTTTCCTCAAAAAGAGGAGAACTAATCTTTTCCAATGCATAGGATTTCAATTTAGCCTCTTCCTCCATGGCTTCTCATCTTCTCTCAATCAATGCATTCCATAATTCTAGAGGTATTTATTTTTCTATATTCCACATATCTACTTCAAGAAAAATAATATATTTTCCAATAGCTTCAACAATGGTGGCCTTGTCCATGTCATCTACCTCAATGTATAGTACAATAGTTTCCTCTAACATTTCATGTTGGACAATACCATTGAAAGTGCATCTACCTTCATAGGACCATGAGTTCTTACCAAAGGTTTCTTCTTTTTCTTTTTCTATTCTTTTGGTGTTTTCTTCTTCCTAGATTTTTCCTTCTTCTCTCTCTTGTGGATTACAAATGCTTTTTTTCTTTCTCTACTTGAGCCTCTTCATCTATATCGACAATATCAACTTTTTGCTTCTTTGTACTTGCTTCATCTTGTGAAGCTTCTCATTTCCTCTTATAGACCAAATTTGGTACTTCTTCATCATCCATGTTCACACCCAAGTACTGCTTTTTGGTAGCATTGGTCTTCACCCTCCTTTTCATAGGGCCAAATTGTCCTTCTTTTGGAGAAGCCTTTTCCTTCTCAGGCCTCTTTTATTGTTTTATTAGAGAAGCCTTTTCCTTCACTAGAGCACTCTCAGGTACTTTCCTCTTCTCTTTTGAGGTAGGCTTAGTGTCAGAGGATTTATGAGCAACTGAAGGAGTGGTAGCTGATCTACTAGATCTTCTTTCACTTGATGAATCTCCTAGAGAACTAGACATATCCTTATATTTTTCTACTTGTTATTTAGAGAGGGCCATAGCCTTCACAAGTGTTACAACCATTTTCTCCACTATCTTCTTTATTTTTTATTTCCTTTGGTCCAAGTGGACTTCCATTTATTTCTCTTGATATGTTACATTCCTCTCTTTGAAGATGTATCTTAGCTTTCTCAACATGTAATCTACAGACCCTACAATATCTTGCTCAAAAATTTCATATCCCATTTTTGACATGAACACTATTTTAGGCTCAACAACCTATATGATAGATTCATCCTTTGTCACCAAGAATGTAATGTCATTCTTGTACTTCTCCACCATATTTTAGGGAATCCTTTGCCTTTCTTTCATCCTCTTATGAAAAATTGCAAATAATTCCACAAGGGCATCATCTTGTGCCTTAACATCTCTAAGAAATCTTAAGAAATCTCCAATCTAGTGTGCTACAAGTCTGCCTTGTAGCCACAAAACCCCCCTTTATTCTTGGGATTTCTTTCAAGAAATAAAATAAAAAACATATGACTAGTGTGCCATATCTAAAAGGATATCTTGAATCCTTTGTCTTTTGTAAATTCTCCATCAAGTGTTATCTCAAAAGCTTGCAAAATTCATAGTCAGCTCCTTTCTCTACCATTTCATGGGTAGTATTGATGGTGGTGGCCAAAATAGAGTTTTCTCTATTTTAAAAAGTATATTTTGTAGCCAATTATCATTATGACATACTTCACCATAGGATTCTTGGTCTTCTTTACTATTAATTTCCTCTTGTCATATGTCACAAGGGTAAGTTTGATCAATACCTCATTCTTTATCGATTTAAGCACCATAACTAGTCTAGTTGAGCATAACCCTTTAACTTCCCTAATCACTTCCTTTGTGATCTATTGAAATGATGGATGTACAATGTCCCTAAATCTCTAGCCTTCAAGAGGACCTTTTCCAAGAAGAAATTCAACCACAAATAAAATTTTACAACTATGGGCATGCAAATGGAGATTATCTGATTGATATCTAGAATATGATTACAAATGTACATATGCCCTGATTATATAGGCATGAATGAGATACAACATGCAATATTATGTTTCCATGTGTCATGATCTAAAAAAATTTGACAACATGTGAACCCTAACTAACTACCTAGGGAATGATAAAGTGATTGAGATAAGTTCTAGAAAAGATAACTCATCTTCTAGAACGAATCTTATCTCCTACAAACATGGAAAGGGTAATGACCCCATTATTTATGATTTCCTAATGATGAAACCTAGGACTTAATTAGTTAAATAAAATACCTAAGTAAAGTTATGCTAGTGTAATAAATAATTAATTACACTAACACCCCCCCATAAGTGTAACTTATTGAGGAAATGAAAAATGCAATGATTATGCAATGATGATGATGATGATGGGTCCCGACTACATGATTGCCATTATTGGTACCTATTTACAAATGAGAATGAAAATGCAAGTAATCTCCTATGAACAGAGAAAAGGGGAAAATTGAGTGGGAAGAAAAGCCCTCTCCAAAAAGGAGTTGAAATGCAAAAAAGTAAGGATGGAGGACTACATGATACCCCCCAAGTACACCGTCTATCACATGGATACAATACAATCAATATCCCCCCCATAGGGAGGAAATAGAGAGATTATATAGCCCCCCCCATAAAATGTGATCACCTACAAGAATGGTAAGTTTCTGAAGACAAAACATGATCCAATGTCAACAAACAACTTGTCTCCCTTTCAAAAGAAACAAAACCAAGTGCAAGTGTAGGGACTCCTCCCATTCCAAATAGGAATTGAAGGAAGGTAGGATGAATGTGAATGATGATGATGTCTCTAAACTCTACTCATGTATCTCCTTTCCTGATGAAGATGGAGATACCACAATCAAATCAGGTACATGCCCAAACAATGTAGAAGGTGACAAGTGAGGGCTATGCAAAAATTGATGTTGAACAAGATTCAAAGATTACAATACTAGATTGCCCCCCCCCCATAATGAATTGTCCTTAAAACCACTAAAAGAATTATGAAGCAACAAAGATGTCCAAACCACATGTCTCCCACTAGGAAGAAGCAAATCCAATGGTAGATGCTGAAGAAACTCCAACTCCTTAATGGAATGAGAGGGAAGAAGTTTCATACATGAAATCTCAGAAGAGAAAAAAAGCGCCTCCAAGATAGTCTATGGGTCTCCAATCAAGGTCAAGACAAAGGGATGTGGGGACTCAAGAAAACTCTCCAAAGTAGGATCTAAATAGAGTGATATCATCTTAAGAATGTCCTCCAAACTTGTAGAAATAGCCAATTCAGTAATCCCTGAAATGAAGTCATCCTATGATGTCAAGTCTGTAAAGTTGAGTGTGTCCTAATGAATAATGGAAGCCTTAATAAATGACTCTAAACAAGGAATCACTGAATGTTAAGGGATACCAATAGTTTCTCATGGAGAAGAAGGAACATCTAAAGAAACCTTGTCAACCTCTTCAGAAGATTCAAGACAATCCAAACAAACAACCTCCTGCACAACAATATCATCATGGGGTACTTGATCTAAGGAATGATATTTTGAATCATAATCATTGGGGAATGGTGGAGTATATGAATCTCCATATAGCTCCCAAATCTTAGTCCAAAGGATGTGAGGACAATCACAATGATTAATAGATCTCAAAATATCACAATCAACTTGCATTGAAATTATCTCCAAGATAGTGAATCTGTTGCAACTCCAAGAAAGTTCATGAATACCTTCACTTGGATGGGGAACTATACCATACAGATGTGGCAATAATTCAAGTGATTAGAGATGATGGATGATACCATCTCACCATTTTTTATAGTTTCCTTTGTGCAACATAGTCAAAGAAGGATAATATGCAAGCCCCATAATGTACTATCAAAATTCTTCCAAAAATAAAAAGACAATTCCCTTCAACAAAAAATAGAAACTTACAAAGATGATATACAACTAAAGTGATGCCACCCAATGCAAATATCCTTTTCCCAAGTTTCAAGATATCCAAGCTATTGAACAAATGTACCAAATTGAAAAAATATAATGCAAGAGTACCTAGACCTGAAACTGATCAAAGTGAATGGACTGATGAAAAAACTCTGAAATATCTTCTTAATGCCATTGGAATCATCAGATTTCAACAATATGATGTGAATATATTGGTTGTTGAGTCTAGAATGAAGGGTTGAGTTTAGTTGACTATATATTTTTTTGATAGTAGAATATTGCAAAATAGATGTCACCATTGAAAGTAGAGCAAATCCTCTTTTTGACAGTATCTTGTTTGCTAAATTGATACCCTGGTGAAAAGTTATGAAAAAACAAAAAAAAGGTCTATATTAGGCACTCTACAGGCTAAGTAGGGGAAAAAATTCGGCCCCCAGGTGCTAAGCACTTGGTTCCTAATATGACCAGCATGGAATATAAGGCAAAAAAAAGTGCTCCCTCCTAGAGCGGGGTGGGTGTGGAGCAACCTGGGCGGAGATCTTAGTGGTGGCATTGTCAAAGTCAACAAATCCTCCCAATGAGACAACTGGTGGTTGGGGCCACAAAAGACTTTGGCATCATTGGCAGATGGGAGATAGTCGACAACAACTGGTGAGTAGGCTAGAATGGGTAAACAACACACCGATGTGGGGTTTTAGGATGGCTGGAAATAACAATGATGAACAAGCCGATTGGATGGTTGGTGTATTGGTACAGTTAATGCGACCAATTGCGACTAGGGAACGGTCCCACAAAAGCAAATGTGGCAAACAAAGAAATTTTGCTGCGGTAGAAATCTCAAAATAGCCAAGAGTGGGGGTTTAGTTTTAATATTGCCAAATGGCAATTAAAAACCAAAAGAAAATTTTTAGTATATTTTATCGACCATACAAAACATATTATTTGCAGAAAATAAAATAAACCCTATGATATATATGTCGACTAGGAAATAAAAATGTCGATGACAATATATTATGCCCAATGATTTAACAAATTAAATCTTTTATGCCAACAAAAGAATAAAATTGAAGGCTGCTTGTAGAAAAATATTTTTTTCTGCAAACTATAGGAAATTGCCAAATATTTTTTTTGCCAAAATAATAACAAAAGCCTTGATTTTTTCTGAAAATGAAAATGGCCTATGTCTAAAAAAATTTGGCTATAGAGGACAATTGATCGGGGTGATTTTTTATTGCAAATTTGTATGGATCGTACTAGTTGATTTTGCAAACCCTAAAATACCTCTGATGGCTCCTAAGATGATAAATCTAAATTTGATGAATGAACAGGAAATCCTAGGGTTTTGAGGCCTTCTGAAGACAATGGCGAGCTCGGATCTGACTCAATCTACTTCAAAAATCAGCTTGGTCCCTGGGTGGAGTCAAGTAGCCTGCAATGGAAACCTTCAAGCCTAAAATGAATCTATCTCGCCCAACTTTTTTGATCCTAAGATGAACTCTCAATGTAATGAATCTAATACCATGTTGAAATGATGAATGCACAATGTCCTCGAAGTTGTAGCCTTCAAGAGGACCTTTTCCAAGAAGAAATTCAACCACATAAAGTGTTGCAACTAAGGGCACACAAATGGATATTATCTAATTGATATCTAGAATATGATTACAAATGTGCATATGCCCTAATTATATATGCATGAATGAGATACAAGATGCAATATGATATTGCCATGTGTCATGATCTAACAATATGTGAAAACATGTGAACCTTAACTAACTACCTAGGGAATGATAAAGTGATTGAGAAAAGTTCTAGAAAAGACAACTCATCTTCTAGAAGGAATCTTATCTCCTACAAACATGGAAAGGGTAATGACCCCATTATTTATGATTTCCTAATGATGCAACCTGGGAATTAATTAATTAAATTAAATACCTAAGTAAACTTATGCTAGTGTAATAAATAATTAATTACACTAGTATGATCATCTCGGGCGTATCCATCCACACAAACTTGTCATCAATGTGGCTCAATGCAATTCTCACCCAAGCATTACTGTGGAGAAAGTTGGGAAACCCTTGCCAAACATCGAGCTTCTTCACAACCAAATTTGGATATTCTAGCTTCAATGAAAAGTCATCACTAGTGAGCTCATTTTCCCACACATCATGAAGCTTCAAATGATCATACTCTTCTAATTTTCCATGCAATGTAGATTCTTATGTCCTCTATATGAAGGACACCATAAGGAACCCTAGAAAATGCACCTTTCGAGTCGACCTCCATGGACTTATTAGGATGTTTCTTGAATTTAGGATGGAATCTTTCTATGACCTTAATAACCCTTGGATTTTCCATTGAAAATTCTTTCAAAATACATTTTTTAAAAACTAGGGTAGGAGAAAAACTATAAATACCTTCTGCTTCACTTTCCGGCTACGGTTTTGTGTGTACTAAAACTCAATCACTTCAATCACTCCAATTCATTTTTTCACTGCTCTACTCTTCTCAAATTCTCATTGCAAATGGATTTTTATTAAGTGTAATAACTTATAAACATTTTCCACTTAACCTAATTTTCCATTGAATACTCAAATTGAAAAGTTGGTAAAAACCTTGTCTACATAGTCAAATAGTTCACAATTTTTTTGCAACGCAATATTTCCTACCGAGATCTTCTCTAATATATCAAATGCATTCATCTACATCTCATATCCACATGTTGAAGCATCAAAACCATTTTTTGGTAAGGGATGGAATATTTCCATTCAATCTCCCCTTGAGCCAAAGCTTTCTTCTTAGTTTCTAGAGGAAACATCTCGATCAAATGCTAGTATAGACTCATCCTTAACGTATGTCTAGATTCCTCATTTTCCCAAATATTGC